>BFEA01000205.1:229842-247014 GCA_003427395.1 Chara braunii | reverse complement strand
GCTCCACCCCCTTCACAGTCCCCCCCTATCCCGTCCCAGCCACCCCCTTGTGTCCCGTTGACGCCGCCCTCCCTTCCCTTCGCTCTGTCCCCTCCCCTGTTCACTCAATCAGCCCTGTGAGTGGCCAGCCAGCCTGAGACTACAACTGTGCACCACTATAACTGTACACTGCCAATCTGTCAGATTGGCTATTAATGGAGATGCCGGCCTGTCTTCCAGAGTAGGGGCTGGGAGAGCCGTGGTCCAGCTGACACCATATACGCAACAATGGACCAGGAGGTCTGTTCAATCAAACCAAAGGTGCAAGGATTAGATTGCGCATTGCTCCCCTGTTGACGCAGGTCAAGGATCAGATTGCGGTATGCAGAACTTGTGAAAAGGCAGAGGTTTCAGGGGTCTGAAAGATCCTCCAGGATTAGATGTTGTATTTGTGAATGATGGAGGGTGCTGAATATCAAGGCTCATTGTTGTGGAGAACACTGGATTTTGATGTCGGTACAAGGTTTAAAAAGGTACAAAGGGTTTTACAAAATGGGGGGTTAGAATAAGGGGGGTTGCAGACACCAAGGGTAGGAGTTGAGCCATTACCGCCAGGACGTGCGTAGACATTAAAGCACAGTGGACACTATCCTGGGTGGGGCTAGGTCAGTGGGAAGTAAGAGCTTTGCAAATTGGAAGGGTAACATAGGCAGCCCCGAGGGAGAGAAGGAAGCTGGGGAACAACAACTCTAATGGCCATATGCCCAACAAACACTGTGCTATAAAGATGTATCCAAGGGGACGCTGGACCCGATTTCCAGCAGGTGCTGCTCCCCACAAATAGATGGAGCCTCCCTGACGGTGCTAGATGTGTCTGCTCTTATCAGCACACCTAGCATCCGATCGGGTTGATTCAAAAAAAAAAAAAAGAAAAAAAAAAGGAGTTGTTGGAAAACGAGTTCGCCGCACGTAGTCTCAAGTTATAAAAAAGAACCGCAGAATCAGCACCAGATCGTGGAGAACAGGGGACAGCTATGACTTTCAGAGAATGTCGCGACCCGCAATTCTTCGAGGAAAGTCCTCGAAGGACTGCAGTGGAGTGCAAACCCTAATGGTGCAAAGCGCAATGACTCCAGCCACACACCGGGTGGCAGTCCGGCGCTGTTAAGTCAGACAGAGTAGTACAGAAGCAGCAGCACCAGTAGTGGTGGTGTTAAAATGATGCACAGCCACATGTTCTTGGGACATATACTGAGACCATTTTTCGGAATGTATGTACTAATAGTACTATATAATATATATATACTCCGACGAAACAGTTTGTCACAGCCCCTCTTTTGTTGTCCTCTTCTCTCTCTCTGCCTACGGTTTTACCGGGCAGTTCTGTTTGTGACGATATATATGTATATATATAATATCTCCACAAGGATATAGGTACTTTATATCTAATCTTTGGTGCAATTGCATTTTCTTGAAAACGTTTAAAACAGCAGTAACTGTTTCATTAAAAATAAAATGGGCATTTTATATTTTATGAACGAAAATTAAAACCTGCTTAATATTTGGCCCTAAAAATTTTAGCTCCTGAGGGTGGGGTGTTCTGAATACGCCAGACCCCCTTGTATTACGATTTGCGAGGCTTCGCTGTCGTGGAAGACAAATGGTGACAACTGAGCGGACAGACTAGGAATTGAATTTGACCCCCTTTGCTGTCAGGTAGATTCAAAAACCTGCTTATTTGGCCCTAAAAATGTCACCATTCTAGCTCCTGAGAATACGCCAGACCCCCTTGGCTTTGCTGTCCTGGAGGACAAATGGTGACAACTGAGCGGACAGACTAGGAAGTGAATTTGACCCCTTTCGCTGTCAGGTACACTCAAAAACCTGCTTATTTTGGCCCTAAAAACGTCACCTTTTTAGCTCCTGAGAATACGCCAGACCCCCTTGTAGCACGATTTGTGAGGCTTTGCTGTCCTGGAGGACAAATGGTGACAACTTGACAACTGAGCGGACAGACCAGGAAGTGAATTTGCCCCCTTTTGCTGTCAGGTACATTAAAAAAAACTGCCACGAGAGTAAAGCCTAACAAGTTGTGCTAATTTTTGGAACAAGTTTCAATTTCATTCACAAAAATGTAAAATGTCCACTTTAAGTGTCAAATTCACTTCCTGTTCTGCCTTCTCAGTATTCACCATCTTGTGGAAGGTCAGATAGCACACTGACATGAAGTCATGCCAGCCTTCCAGGATGTATCTAACTTTGATCAGAGCTAAATTCAGTCAAGAAGTATGATATAAAACAGCAATTTCTTCAAAACGGACCTATGTTTTTTTTTTTTTTTTACAGAAATTGAAATCTCGTAAATTAACCCGATAGTAATTAAATTCAACTAGAGGGCTGTATGTTCTCGTTTTGTTGATGGGCCCGTAAGAGGTCGAGGGCTGCTTCACAAGTAGAGTAGAGAGGCAAGCAACAAAGCGCTTGTACAACGTCTCTAATCTAATTAAATTAGATTAGAATAGAATGTCGGTCGACCGTATATTTTAAGTTTGAACACAGATCAGGTGGAAATTTTAAAGCTCTCGAGGCTTCGGCGTCCTTGAAATGCTGGACCCCCTGGATGTATCTGGACTTACCTTGGCGTTCTGAAAACGCCGTATCCCCTGGATGTATCTGGACGTAGCTGGCATCCAGGGGGGCACAGCGTTTTCAGAACGCCGTACCCTCAGGAGCTTACAATATCGACCCAAACCGGGCCAATTTATGAGGTTTCAAACGTCAATTTTTGTTCAAAAGTTAACGCGGAAACTGTGGCTGTGTCACACTTTTATTAGATTGAAATTGGCATGAAAATTTGAAAAGGCAAAAGTGACATTGTAGTCATGGTGTGAGTTTGGAAAATGGAGAATGTGCAAGAAAATGTACCAAGTCCAGGGTGTTGTAGAGGTCGGTTTCTGGACCCACGACAGGTACCTATCTAACAGTCAGCAACTGATTTATGGGACCCAGACCATCCTATCCTGGAGGATCCCCTCAGACAGTCGGTTTAAAACGGCGCGAGTAGCTAGACTCAGTTATATCTGCCGAGAGAAAGAACTGGTAAACTCGTTGTAGGTTCAAAAACTTCAAATCCTACATTCCAGAAATTAAGCCATAATAAAAAAACAGAGTTTGGTCCTAGTCTCCATCTCTCATTTCTCAATCACAAGAGATGAAGATAAAAGTAGTGAATGTGGTTTTAGGGTTGCCTTTTCTGAAGTTTTTTCAAGTTTTTTGCCATTTTTTAAAACTGCTACAATTGCCCCTTTTTTTTTTCTTTTTTTTTTTTTTTTTTGGAACAATTGCCATTCTGAAGAACATGGGGTCGCCCAAAAATAAAATATGTCCGTTTTGACGAAATCTCTGTTATAACTGAAGATTTGGTCCGATCTAATGATTTCGAAATTTTTGTGTTGTTTCTTTCTTGATTCTTTTAACGATAATATTCTGATCATTTTTTGGAATTCTGTGTTTTTCCAACATGATTTTGGTCGCCGGCCTTGTAGGAGTTGGAAGCGGCAGTGCGGGCCGCTGTGGGGACGGCGGGGTTAAGCCTGATAGACTGCCGTATTGAGAAAGACGACGCTACAGAGGAGCTCCGTCTATTCTCCAAGTACGTGTCGGACTACAACAGTCGGATGGAAGAAGATTAAGTTGTCAGGTCCGACAGGTTATGGCTCTTCGACTTCTTGCGTGTAAATAAGGGGCTCGCCTCACAGCACTGTCAACACGAGAAAAGCAGGTGTGCATATTCCCGTCGTGAGTGTCCAGATGCATCAGTTAATCAGATGGAAGATTGAGTCGTCAGGTCCGATAGGTTAGGGTTAGGGTTCTTGATTTTGTGTGTGTATATAAGGGCCTCGCCACACAGCGGACTGTCAACACACGAGAAGCAGGTGTGCATGTTCCCGCCGTGAGTGTCCAGCCGCCGTGAGTGTCCAGATGCATCAGTTGCTATAAATAGTAAGGGATGCATGTTGCCACTTTCTGGGGAAGATGCAGACGTACTTTCTTCGTTTCCCTTTGTCGAAAAAGGATGTAATACGATTCCGAAGTCGTCATCGCTTGTGCTTCTTTGGTCTGGCAGTGCTCATTTACATTCAGATCTTAGTGACTTGGTAAAAAGAGATTCGAAGAGTAAATACCTAATAAAATTATACGGAATGTTATCAAGATGATGTAATATAATGTGGATTTGATTACCCTCCCTTTCTTCAACAGAGGATGTAATTGTAATATCATTCCCAAGTTGTCATTGCGCGCACTACCTTGGTCTACCGCCCTCCCTCGAAGTTTCTTCAACAGACGATGTAATATCTCAGTCCGAGACTCCGAACTTGAAAGTCGTCATCGCACCCCCTTCTCTGGTCTGCTCGTTTACGTACCAACCTTTGGTCGGCCTGGCATCATTCCTCTCTGTTTTTTTTTTGTTGTTTTTTTTGGGTTCCCGGGTTTCTCCCTTTTTCTATGCAGCCCAGGTTGTTGTAGGGGTTGGATGTTATCGTTCCTACCTGGACAACAACAACAACATTAATTGTTGACGAGGTTTGTTGACGAGGTAGAGTGAAGTGTAGATACAACAACAAAAACATTAATTGTTGACGAGGTTTGTTGACGAGGTAGAGTGAAGTGTAGATATAGTTGATGACTATATTAAAAACATTCAAAAAAAAAAAAAACACGTTTTTTGGCCTTTGACTTTCTTTTTTTTCTTTTTTTTCTTTTTTTTTTGTGTTAAAAAGGTGTAGATATAGTTGTTGTTTTTGATAAAAAGTTGAGATACTGTTGTTGAATAAATTACAAACATTCGTCCTCAGAGTCTTGGCTCGGTCACGGTCACGGTATCCATTGTTGGGACCGTCACTGTGGCTCCTACCCCCCCCCCCCGGCACTGGATAAAGACGCAGGCAGGAGCAGCGCATTGTTCATTGACAACAGCTAAGTCTCTCCAACTTCACTGCTAGCCTTAAGCTATTCGATCGTACGAGTAGTGTGGACTTTGGATACGATACCAAGAATGCACTCGCTCAATAAAGGCCCCCGCCGCCCTACTCGGCAAATGTGCAAAATGAGAACGAATCTTCACTTAGAACATGGGAAAGAATAGACACCGCCATATGTCTCGTCTTTTGTGTACTACGGATCAAGGTCCAAAGTCTGGGCCGCAACGAAGAGCATGATGGCAATGCAGGGGTCCTTTGCAACTGCCGGCTACTGCCCAAGGGTCAAACGATGCAATAGTACGAAGGCTATCTGGATGCGGATCAGTGCCAGCTTTGTCACAAGAGAGACAAAAGTCTGGAATCTGGAGGCTAGCCGAGGACAAGGTGGTGGACGTCAATGACAAGTGGTAGAAACGACAAATTTAAAGTGGTAGACCGTAGAAGTCAAACTCAACTAATGGGGGATGCTCTTACCTGACCCCATTCGCAGGAGCAATGCGCACCCCCACGATGTTCAATTGAAAAGAAAAAAAAAGCAGTTGAAATCGATGGGACTCGTACACTTCAGAAACTGCACTATGGACGGAGAGATGTGGGGCTGACGACTTTTGTGTCGGCTTGCTAATCCTCTGCGAGTGTGCAAGGTGGTCATCATGACTCATGATGATCAAAAGCAAAAGCGCAGTCAAAAATGATGTAGAAAAACAGTAAAATAGATGGGACAGGATGACTATACGCACACTCCGGGAAGGATGTATGATGCGCTGGGGAACCAACGATGCTTTCTCGTGGTTCCGGATGGGTTCTGTGGGCCCATGGAAGCCTTCTCGTGGTTCCAGATGGGCCTGCCGGGGGCACCAATGATGCCTTGTTGTGTTTCCAGATAGGAATGCTAAGACGGACAGGTTCACAGATGGGATCTGAGAGGAATATGGGCAAAGCTGGTGGGACCAATGATGCCTTTCTCGTGGCTCCATATGGGCCCAGGGGAACCAATGATGCTTTCTTGTGCTTCCAGATCGGATTAGCAAAAGCCGACAGGTTCACAGACAGAACCTGAACCTGTGAGGAATACGTGAGACGGGCAAAGCTGGTGGGACCAATGAAGCCTCCTCGTGGTTCCAGATCATGGGCCCTGGGAGACCCAATTATGATGCTTTTTCTTGCGGTTCGAGATGGGAGTAGCCAAAGCTTCAAGCTCACAGACGGAACCTGAGAGAGGAGTACGTGAGAAGCGCAAAGCCGACAGTCGATCCCTCCGGTGACATGGAGCGGCGGAGCGGCGAGGAGTGTGTAATGATGTAATATTCGTTGTCGACTTCCCGAGGGTCTGGAGCAGCTTCAAAAAATTCCTTACTCTCCCACAGAGGGGGGAACACACCAGTACCTTTCCCAAATGCCGGCCCCGGCCTGCGGGCAGTCTTGCAGGCCCTAACCGAAAAACGGGCTGCCGATTCGATTTATCAATGGTGGCCCTCTCCCACTTGGCCCCCGCGTTGCCTGGCGTGTCTTGGCACAATGGCTGGGCACGTCAAAATGGCACTATTCTTCTAGTGGTGGTTAAGGTACTGTTGGTTAAGGTACCAATAACGGAACCACTATTCTTCTAGTGGTGGTTAAGGTACTGGTGGTTAGGCACTATTCTTCTAGCGTTAGTTTTTACTGCATTTCAAGGAATGGAATATGTAGAAGCTCCTTTTACAATTTCTGATGGAATATATGGCTCTACATTCTTTTTAGCTATACTTGATTCCATGGCTTTCATGTCATTGTAGTAACCATTTTTCTTATCATCTGTTCTGTTGGTCAGTACATGGGTCATTTTACTCTAAGACACCATTTCGGGTTTGAAGCTGCCGCTTGGTATTGCCATTTTGTTGATGTGATTTGGTTATTTCTATTTGTGTATCGTTGAATACGAGTTAAATAGTCAAAGGATAGTCAAATAGTTGAATTATCATTGAGTATGAGTTTAATAGCCAAATAGTCAAATAGTCAAAGGATAGTCAAATAGTAAATATGTTCTTCGTTGACCAAACAGAATAGTAAGAATAATAGTGGTTGGCCAAAGACTTGTCAGCACTCGTCAACAGAAAAGTAGTTGGTTAGTGTGAACTTTTTGGTGGCTATGGGAGAGAGAGGAGAGGGGGGGGGGGGGGGGGGGGGGAGAGAGAGAGCTGTCTCTTATACACATCTAGATGGGGGGAGGATTCCGGTCCCTACTGACAGGCTGGATTAGTTTGTGTGGTATTCGGAGGAAGACTCTCGCTCAAACTACTACCCCTCTGCCACTGTCCCCCATTGACTTGGCATCATTCCGCCCATCTTCCCCTCACCTTCTTCTCCCACCTTGTAAGAGTGAATACATTTTTCCAAATTCTCCGTTGAATTTCATCACAGGGGAACTTCTTTTGTTGCCTTGTACTAGGCTTGTAGTTGCTTTTTTTTTTTTTTTTTCGTTGTTCTTCCCATTTTCTTTTGGGCGTGATGGCGTGATGGTTAACACAGTTGGAAAAGATTTCCATGCACTCGTGGCAGCCCCCGCCCCTTTGAGAAGGTGACTCGTACTGCAAGGGTAGGGCTGAGTTGCCCTTGCTTTCCTTCTCCCGCTGTTTCTTGTACTCTTGCTTGCCGGTAATAAGCAACAGGACTGATGCCCCCCAGAAATGAAGGGGTTGTGAGCTTTGTGTAAAAAGAAAGAGGGGAAAAAAAGGCAATAATTGGTGTTGTTGTCATGCAATTGGTGTAAGTGGACATGCACAAAAATCTGTCCGGAATATCATTATTATATGCATCGCATCATAATGGTTGGATACTGTGGCCCTTGTTGCTGCCAAAGGGCGGTTCTGGCCAGCAGATCGTTTCGTGGGACCGACCGCGGTTGCCCTCTCTATCGACGACCCTCTATCGACAATGCTCTTCAGTCGCATGACCAATTTCTCAAGCTCAAGCTTTTCATTGATTAACCATGCGCCAGGAGGCACTTGAATTCTGGTGGGCGGCACTGTGTGGATGGGGGGAGAGAGAGAGAGAGAGAGAACAGGTAAGTCTCCAACCTCGCGGCTGGCCTCATGGTACTTCCACCAACAGGATGAGCAAAATCGAATGGGTCTACCGCTAGAACATGGAAATATACACTGCCATACTTGTTTGTGTGTGTGTGCGTGTGTGGGTGTGTGTGTGTGTGTGTGTGTGTGTGAGAGAGAGAGAGAGAACAGGCAAGTCTCCAACCACGCGGCTGGCCTCGTGGAGTCATGGTACTTCCACCGATAGGATGAGCTAAATCGAACGAGTCTACCGTTAGAACATGGAAATGTACACTACCATACTTTATTGTTTGTGTGTGTGTGTGTGTGTGTGAGAGAGAGAGAGAGGTATCCAACCTCGCAGCTGGCCTCATGGTACTTCCATTGTGTGTGTGTGTGAGAGAGAGAACATGTAAGTTTCCAACTCCGCGGCTCGCCTCATGGTACTTCCATCGATGGGATGAGCAAAATCGAATGAATCTACTGCTAGAACATGGAAATATACACTGCTGTGTGTGTGTGTGCGTGTGTGTGTGTGGGTGGGTGGGTGGGTGTGTGTGTGTGTGTGTGTGTGTGTGTGTGTGTGTGTGTGTGAGAGAGAGAGAACCATCGATAGAAGGCGGGGTGTTGGGGAGTGTTGGACAGGGGTGCAGTGGAGGGGTGGTGATGGTTGTAGGGGAGGGATGTTCAGGGGTGTAGGGGCATAAAGGTGTTTTTTTTTGTCATTTTCTGAGTGGAGGGGCCTAGTCCTCATCATCTACAGCCCCCCACCACTCTCTGCGTTTTTCAAAAGTTGGTGAGGCAAGGGAAAAAAGAGGTAGAACGGGGTTAAAGCAGGGGTAGGGGGTTAGAGCGGCGCTCTAATGGCACCCTACCCCACTCTACCTGTCTTTCTCCGGTAACCGTTGCTAGCTAACCAGTGCGATCAGATACATCCCCGGTTGCTAGCTAAGCATTGCGATCAGATACATCCATACGGTTATCATAGAAGAACCAGATATAGTGCGAGTATTGTAGTACCTCAAATACCTCAAATAGGTCAACGGGCGATATATCTGGACTGAAATGTGCCCCAAATACAGCTAATATAATGACTGTCCTATTTGGGTGAATCACCCGGCAGTACTGCAATTGGTGCTCCTTGACTTTGTAACAGAAGGGTTATGATAAGCTCTGGCCCTAATTGTGACCGGATACGGACCATCATACGGTCATCATAGATTGAACCCGACGCATCCAGGGAAAGTGTTAGTGTGAGTATATGCTATGCTCTCGCGTGGTGCGTATCACATTGATGCCCTCACGATGAAAATATGTGGGCACAAGCCGCACGAGGGCATATTTTTTTTCGTGAACAGTCTCCTGGATTTACCTGGCCCATCTATGATGACCTTTTGGATGTATCTTTTCTTCCTACGTACCCAAATATCGTGTGGTATTTAAAACGCGTGATTCTCAGGCAATCTAGTGCCGCTGATCGCAAGTATGGCCAGAGGTGAGTCGAAAAAGTCCTCTTATGAGTCAGATACCTTGAGAGACTTCTGCCAATTTCCCCATGTGAGACATTGCGCAATGGGAGTGATGTTGGCCAGGCTTCGATTGAATGAATTGGAAGCCCGTCGAAATTGGTTGTGAGACGGCGCACCGTAAAAACAGGGCTAAAATTTCATAAAAAGCTATTTTTTGTATTACTTAATGGCAAGTTTTTCAGTAGCTTAGTGAATTCGATTCTTTTTTGCGATGAAATAGTACTAATCTTACCTTTAGTTATTACTCTTATACTCTTAACTAGCAAGTTTGACCAGCACTTTTTTTTTTTTTTTTTTTTTTTTTTTTTTTACCAGCACTTTTTCATGACCTGGACCTTTGTGATGTCTGGCATCAATCACTACTATGGTCACTCCGTCGCCCCCAGTGTTTGCACTTTCGGGCGATCCCGAATTCCAACCAATTGTGAACTTGGGATCCTTAGGTGGTGGTCCCCACATCTTGGATCTGCTGCCTGCAGACAGTCTGTACGCTTTCTCCTGTGCGAACCCTCTACGTCCGAGTTCGGGGACCAATTCCGCGAGTAAGTGCCCCGAATTCTTGTAGGCAAGTCTTTGGGGTTTATGAGAATTCGGAAGAAGGGCGAGACGAGAGCGGAGGTGCTACTGTCTTTTCCCCGCAATAGAATATATGGTCATCATTCCTGTAATTGGGGCAACTTTCTAAGTACAGCAACAATGTTCATAACTTCATACATTTTGGAGGGCCCCGGGAGGACTGTTGGCTCTTTCGGTTAGTTCAGTGGAGGTTACCCGATGGCTGAAAAAAAGGCCTGAAACCCGATGACTGAAAAAGAGGCCTGAAAGGCCGTCCTGTGACTCTGTCCAAATTTGACAAGTGATTGAATTGGTGTGTCTAAAAGGTGGCCCACCCCGATACATACCGGGTAGAATTGTGAGGTCCCCAGCCTCGAGTGGCATTTTATTGCATAAGAAATTGTGTTCTTCCCTAGGCTACCAGAGTGGCCGGGGGCCACTTGCCCGGCCGGGCGAAAAAAAATTAAAATAAAAAAATAAAAATATATATTTTTTTAATTTTAATTTTTATTTTAATTTTAATTTCGGTGAAAGAATTTCGATATGACCCTGAGGCGAAAGTTGTTCAGTTTATTTTTCTGCGTAACATCGTTTTTTTTCGGTTTTTGTTTTTGGAAATTTTTTTTTTTTTTTTTTGCTGGGACCTTCCTTAGCCTTGCACGGGCTGGCCACCCGGGACCCGGGCGGCCCGGCTGGTAGTCTAGGTTTTTCAGGGGAGCAAGACCCTATGCTGGATATGAGGATGTTTGGCTTCGCAGTGTGAATGGACAGAATTGTTTGCCCAAACTGATTTGCTACTTGGTACATAGTTTTTGTATTAGTTTGAGAATATCCTCGAAGTTTTTGTATTAGTTTGAGAATATCCTCGAAGTTTTTGTACCGTTGGTACGCCCCTGAACTGATGTCGTTTTTCTATTAATTTGGCTCGTTGGTACGCGCCTGAACTATTGTAGTTTTTGTATTAACCACCAGTCTAAAACTTCCCTGCGCGCCCAATAAAAACGAACTGGAGCGGGTGTCATTTTGGCTGGCGCCACCAGCCATTTCGCGCCGGAAGTTCCGAGCCTGCCCATGCTGGCACCACCAGCCATTTTGCGCTGGTAGTCCCGAGCCTGCCTACCGAGCCTAACTGCCCTGCGCGCCCAATAAAAATGAACTGGCGCGGGCAGCATTTTGGCTGGCGCCACCAGCCGTTTCGCACCGGTAGTCCTGAGCCTGCCCGCCTGCCTCCCGATTTTGTTTTGCAAGCAGGGAAAGGTATTGGTGGTTTATTTTGAGAACCCGTATTGTACAAGTTTATTTGCCTGCCTCCGGTGGAGTTCGTTGTATTTCAACAGTTCAGGGGGTGTGCCATTTGAGAACCCGTATTGTACAAGTTTATTTGCCTGCCTCCGGTGGAGTTCGTTGTATTTCAGCAGTTCAGGGGGTGTGCCAACTGAGGGCGCACTCGCACTATCCGTATTCAAAATATATCTGACCGCGTTCACGGCCGAAGTTCCGTCCAAAAATACGTAAGGAAGGCGTTGTGCGAGTATGACCTGAGCTAGGCTAGTTGGTACCGGATCTGGGTTTCATTTCAGCAGTTTATTCAGCAGTTGTGGCAGAGACTTGCACTCGTCTGAGCTAGAGTTGGACCCCACAGGACCGCGGAAAGGAAAAACTTTGGTGCAAAACTGTTTCCAGGACCCCACAGCCTGCGGCAGATGTCCACGGAAAGGTGAAATGTCTCCCGCAAACCGTTTTCCTGGACCCCACAGACCAAAGATTGCGGCTTTCTGTTTTCACATAGTCCGCAGCCTGGAAAGGTCTCATGGGAGGATTCCTCGCCGCAATTTTGTGCCAACTCTAGAGGGTAGGGGGGAGGGGGTGTCTGTCCTGGAAAGGGCTCGGAAAATTCTCACGGGAGGCAGCAGCCAATAGCGACTAAGAGTGCCATGAAAAAAAAAAAAGAAAAAAAAAAATGAAAAACAAAGCAAACAAGAAAAAAAAAAAAGAGCGCTGGCGGAGAAAGGCAACGTCGCTGCAACGATTGGCTCAACTGATTCCCAGACGGTTTCCACGGCGCATTTGGTCCTCCCCGGTCGGGTCCCCGCTGAACTGCTTTCCAGCTTTCCAAAATTCTTTGCCCGCCTTTTTTGGCCGGACGGTTGATCCATCCTTTTTCCTGTGGGGCCAACTCCTAGGCTAGTTTGTTTATTGGGATCTGCATCTCAGCAGTTTCATCTTCTTTCAATAGACGGGGCAGAGACTTGCACATAAGCTTTTCGATCAGTCGTTATCTGCTGAAATTATACATGATGCTTTGAAAAAACAAGGATTTGCTAGAAAAAGAAGAGGTGATCTTCATAAATTAGCTGAATCAAATCAGAATGTACATATCAGAAATCACCACCAACCAAGCCCGAGTATGTGCAGCCTTTATGGCATTTAGTTAACTGCATGTATACCATTGGAATGATTTTAGGAGCAGCTTATTCCATTTGGCTCTACGATCATGTTGTGGCAGAGATTTGCACGTGTCTGAGCTAGGCTGCTAGTTTGTTTAGTGGGGTCTGCATTTCAGCAGTTCTTCTTTCAATAGACGTGGCAGAGACGTGCACTTGTCCACCTTCGTCGCTTTCTCGCCACTGCCAAGTATCGGGTACTACAAGTCTTACTGCGGAAACGCCCCCCTTGAGTCACGGGAAAAGAGTAGGCACATGTGATGGGTGCAGGACGATCTTTTGTACATAACGGTCAATTGAAATGGTAACTGGCATAATGGCCGAGGCTTACTCGTTAGTTCCATTTTGCGAGCTGTTCTGTGTTAGTTCCATTTTGCGAGCTGTTCTGTGTTAGTTCCATGTTGCAGGTGAAACAGGGTTTGCAGTCTAGTGTGTGGTGGAGTCTTAGTGCAGGTTTCAGCAAGTTTTAAGGGCGGTTTGCTCGTGCAGGTTTCAGCAGACTTGGGTCCGTGGCCATGTTGTCCAGGGTGTTGTAGGCTTTGGCTCTTCACTTGCCGTGGAAGAAATTTCAGCTGCTCGAACTATCAGATCAAACGGCTGATTAGGCTGTGGCCCTCGAAAGTACACTGCAAGAACAGGGATTTTTGAAAGGAGACTTCATACCCACGGCAAAATGTGGAATAGTCCCATGGATCATGCTGACGTATTAAGATTCTACAATCAGAGAGTACTCGGAATTTGGAAAGAGGGGCATAGAAGGTCCTGATCCTCTTCACTTGCCGGGCGATCATCTTCATCCGTTTGATCTTATATTCATCGGTTCGATCTATAAATTCAGGGCTGAAGGTCCTGATCCTCTTTACTTGTCGCGTGATCATCTTCATCCGTTTGATCTTATATTCATCCGTTCGATCAGGGATGAAATGTTTCCTGAGTAAATGAAGAGGGCCAGGGGCAGGGGCTGAACCACCGTGTTTGGGCCAGATTCAGAGCTGTCCTGTTCCCTCGTCCCTGGGCCGCGGCCAAATTGTCTTGGCCATGCCTGACCTGACATTTTTCGAAAAGCTACGGCCTGGCATTGTGACCTCTGGCATGCACTGCAGGGGCGAGATCCCACAAGAAAAGAGAATACACTTATGTGTTTGCGGAGAGGTGCAGAACAGGGCTATGATGTTTTTTCTATCTTGCGTCTAAAGCCTTCATAATATAATATCCAATTTCGAAACTGGGAAATTCCGCTAACGCGCCTCCATCGACACCAGAGAAAGAGGTAGGGTAGCCAAGCTTCTCTGAGCAAAATACATCCACATTCATGCACCTAAACCACCAGTACTTGGCCCAGCTATCAAGTCCGAGCCTCTAGCAACCGGTATGTCCAGACTGCCAAGCCTGGCAGTGTCCAGCCTGCCACGCCTGGCAGTACCAGTAGCTGGACGGGCCGAGGCTGGGGGGACCAGTTGGAAGACAAAAACAGCAAAAAAAACAAACAAACAACAACGCTGTGGATGTGAATGCAGTTGGATGCATTCTCCTGAGTGCTAATGTGAGCACATCGCAGCTTGGGTGTATCAGCCCCGTGGCGTTTCTGTCAGAATCCAGCCCTGTGGCGTGTCTGTCAGAATCCAAAAGTAAAATAAGGAGAAAACAAACAAAGAAATGAATCTCAAAGAAGAAAAAAAAAAACGAAACATGAATTTGGCCCTGAAATTAGGTAGATACATTTGTCTGTGTGGAAATGTGAGTACGCCCTCAACGAGGGCTGTTCATTAGATCACGGGATATGCCCTCCCTCGCTGGCATACTAGTTAGAAGCATTCCACCAAGAACAGATGTGACCACGACCCCCGCCAAAGAATCTACCTGAAATACCAGTTAGAAGCATTCCGCCAAGAACAGACGTGACCACGACCCCCGCCCAACTTAGATGTCTTAGCAACCGGCCGTTCATGTGAACGACCCCCCTCAAACGCGGCGCGTTAACGGGACACGGCCGCGGCCCAGCTGGGCGAAGTACTGGAGCAACCGGCCGTTCATGTGAACGACCCCCCTCAAACGCAGCGCGTTAATGGGACACGGCCTCGGCCCATAGCTGGGCGAAGTACTGGAGCAACCGGCCGTTGATGTGAACGACCCCCCTCAAACGTGGCGCGTTAACGGGACACGCCCGCGGCCCATAGCTGGGCGAAGTACTGGTGGTTTAATCAAGTCCTCTTACTATAGCCCTCGTTCCAGATGCTGTCGGCAATAGCCCTCGTCCCAGATGCTGTCGGCAACATGGAAGAAAGGATGTTTAAAAAGAATTTGATAAAGCTATGCAAGATAATTGTTGAAGGATGTTTCAATGGAGGTTGAGACGGTTGATGTAAAATGGGAAGCTGGACCCGGTTTCCAGCAGGTGTAGCTCCCCACCAACAGACTGGAGCATCCAGGATGACCACTAGGGGGGGTGCTCGTATTTTCCTATCCGGACCTGGTAATGGTCTGAATGTCATCAAAATGTTCCATCCGTCCGAATGTATCTGGTGGATGCCACTTGCATCTGCTGGATGTCACTTACAGGGGTGGATGAAAAGGAGGGATGTAGAAGCCTGGGAAGAAGCGGAGGAGGGGGGGGGGGGGGAGAGAGAGAGAGAGTCTCCTGCTAGAACACGGGAAGATACACCGCCATGTTTTCGGCTTTCGTAAACAAAATTATATGATACGGAGGAGACCTCGAGCTCTGGGGAGGGAGGACTCGTTGGAGGTGGAGGAACTTACCAGGAAGGAGACGAACCAAGCGTCGCTTGTAATTTTTGTGAAAATTCACCGGCCTAGACGACCGTTTTGTTGAGAATGTAACAGTTCTAGTTCAGAGTCCAGATTGACGCGCCTAGGGCCTGGGAATTCTGGAAAGCCGGTGACCGTTTTGTTGAGAATGTAACAGTTCTAATTCAGAGTCCAGATTGACGCGCCTAGGGCCTGGGAATTCTGGAAAGTTGTCGGCGGTGAACGGAGGGCAAACCAGGTACAACAGGGTGCACGCCCAGGCCCCAACGGAGAGGTGCAGATTGCAAATTTATTTGCGTCCAGGCCGGACAAGCGTCGCTTGTAATTTTTGTGAAAATTCACCGGCCTAGGCGACCGTTTTGTTGAGAATGTAACAGTTCTATTTCAGAGTCCCAGATTGACGCGCCTAGGGCCTGGGAATTCTGGAAAGTTGTCGGCGGTGTAGGGAGGGCAAACCAGGTAAACAGGGTGCACGCCCAGGCCCCAATGGAGAGGTGCAGATTGTAAATTTATTTGCACCCAGGCCGGGCAGCAATCACGGGTATAACGTAAATTTTCTCAAAAATTGATGCGGCAGAAATTACAAAAAAAAAAAAGGAAATGCAATTAAAGCGGATTGATGACCCTTGTACAGCAGTGGGCCTAGCTCAGATGTTACATGCATGATCTATTGAAATATGTCATTCTGAGTTACCTGGGGCCATAATGCACGTTGACATCACAAGGCCATCACTTTGGAAGCTGACAAATAGCTTCGGTCAGACAGTAAATATTCCACACGGTCACCCCTACCTTCCTCCCCCGAACATAACGCATATGCGTTGTAAACGAAGACACCGCGTAGGGTTCGTTCTCCTCTAATACAACACACAACGAATACAACACGTGCGTTCTATTCGAATAGCCCGAAATTTTGAATACAACGCATATGCGTTCCATTCAATTTTTTTTTCATTCAATTTTTTTTCAAAATTTGAAACTCGAATACAGCGCATATGCGGCAGAAATTATAAAAAAAAAATAAAAAATGCAATTAAAGCGGATTGACTCTCGAATACAGCGCATATGCGGCAGAAATTATAAAAAAAAATAAAAAATGCAATTAAAGCGGATTGATGACTTTTGTACCTAGTAGTGGGGATTGATGACCCTTGTACCTAGTAGTGGGCCCAGCTTAGATGTTGCACCCATGAGCTATTGAAATATAAACTCTAGTCCGAATCCGGATGCGCAACCAAATGACCAGAGCAATGTCATTCTGAGTTACCTGGGGCCATAATTCACGTTGACAGCACAAGGCCATCGCTTTGGAAGGCCATAATTCACGTTGACAGCACAAGGCCATCGCTTTGGAAGCTGACAAAAAGCTTCACTCGGACAATGAATATTCCACACAGTCACCTTCTTCCCCCGAACATAACGCATATGCGTTGTAAACGAAGACAACACGTAGGGTTCGTTCTCCTCTAATACAACACACAACGAATACAACACGTGCGTTCTATTCGAATAGCCCAAAATTTTGATTACAATGCGTTCCATTCAATTTTTTTTCAAAATTTGAAACTCGAATACAGCGCATATGAGTTATGTTCAGGGGAAGAAGGTAGGCAGTGTCTAGTGGTCCTGAGACAGCCCCTGACCCAATCCTATTCGAATACAACACACGTGTTCTATTCTAGACCAGTCTGGGAGTGTAGTCCGGAACTGTATGTTTCCTCGGAGCCATCCCTAGGCAGTGTCTCACCTAAGCCAGCTCTAGACCAGTCAGGGTGTCTGTTGAACCCCAGACCAGTCTAGGTGTCTGCTGAACCCCAAACCAGTCTAGAACCATATGTTTCCTCGGAGCCATCCTTGGGCAGTGTCTCACCTAAGCCAACTCTAGACCAGA
>BFEA01000205.1:192337-203898 GCA_003427395.1 Chara braunii | reverse complement strand
TATAAGCAAGTTCTCATTTTTGTGACTCCGCGTAGTTTCCCCTTCAAGATGAGACTGCATCCTTCCAAGCCAAAAAGCCAAATTACTCCGCGTAGTTTCCCCTTCAAAATGAGACTGAATCCTTCCAAGCCAAAATGCCAAATTACCACTTATGATATATTTAGTATAAGCAAGTTCTCATTTTTGTGACTCCGCGTAGTTTCCCCTTCAAAATGAGACTGCATCCTCCTTTAGAACATGTAAAAATACACTCTCCAAATATGCGAAACTACACTGAATTGGAGAGCAGTGGAGCGAGGCCCATTGAATTCTGCATCCATGCATGTGGAGACACATGCAACAGAACATCTTGCAGTCCATTTGCCTTTCCTTGGGCCCGCCAGCTCCCTACCCTCTTGGAGTACCAGGCCTTCCCCAATCACTGAAAGTTGGGGCCTTGTATGAGCCCTAGATTGTTTTTTCAAGCCAAGAAACACCTGGGGATGCGTGCCAAAGGGCTCGCAAGAGCTGGGTCCCCGACCGAAGTGGAGTGAGGCCCATTGAATTCTGCATCCATGCACGTGGAAACACATGCAACAGAACATCTTGCAGTCCATTTGCCTTTTCCTTGGGCCCGCCAGCTCCCTCCCCTCTTGGACTACCAGGCCTTCCCCAATCACTGAAAGTTGTGGCCGTATATGAGCCCTATATTGGTTTTTCAAGCCAAGAAACACTGGTACTTCAACCAACGCTCTGCGCACCAAGTTTTGCCAAATCACCAGCATGACCTTTTTTTCTTCATTTGAATTTTGAACCCGTGTTTTCAAATTCACAATCTGACACCATATTCGTTGTGGTCCCGACGCGCTCGAACCGTCGTGCTTACCATTTGCTCACTATCGGACGTGGTATTGGCATTTTGTTGATGTGGTCATATTCGTGGTGGTCCCGACTCGCTCGAACCGTCGTGCTTACCATTTTCACTATGCGAGTATGCTCACTATCGATGTGGTATGGTTATTCTTTTTTTTTTTTTTTTTTTTTTTTACAGATTCGGGCATTGAGGACACTCAACGCTGCTAGTGGGACTTGGCCCCAGAGGAGCATAGAGCTCACATTTAAACCAACTGGTGGTTTAAATGTGAGGTCGATGCTGCTCTGGGGCCAAGTCCCACTAGCAGCGTTGTGTCCTCAATGCCTGAATCTGGACATGTTTGTGGAGATGTTCAGAAAGTTGCGTTCAACCACACCCCTGTTTGATACAAATAAGTGTGGTTGAGGAAACTGAACACAACTTTCTGAACATCTCCACAAACATGTCCAGATTCGGGCATTGAGGACACTCGACGCTGCTAGTGGCACTTGGCCCCAGAGCAGCATAGAGGTCACATTTAAACCACCAGTTCCTTTCCCTGCTTGAAAAACAAAGTTGCAGCTCGTTCACGGCCACATTTTTCAGGAGTTTGGCTACCACACCAAATGGTGGTGGTGCCAGCCAAAGCAGGCTCGTATCACCTCGTCTTTTCTTGGCACACAGGGGCAATTTAGAGGTGGACCCCACTGCTTTGCAGCAATGCCTTGGAAGATGATTTGCGAGACCCCATCCGCACTGAGCGGCCAAAACGCTCAGAAATGACGTGGCAGACGTTTTCGCCCGTTCCTTGCGGTTCGGCCATCCTGAGGCCATCCTGAGGGGTAGGGGGGGGGGGGCGCACCTCCCTCGGTTCGGCCATCCCATGTGGAAAGGAGAGCCAGGGATTAGGCGAGAACTGAGACAAGCAGCTGTGAAGTTTCTGCATATCAGCGGAAATTTTCCCTATCGGGTAGCCAGCACCAACGGACCTGCTGAAAATTAGTGATGCAGTGGCGTCCGCTGTCGCCGGGGCCTACCATTTGGGCTTGGCAGAATCTTTCCAGGCGCAAAGCTACCGCCAGGTGAGTGTTTGTGCTTGGGTGTGGCCCACCTCTCGCCACACCACTCTCCAAATGTGAAAAAGACAAAAATGTGGCGCGTGCATCTGGTCATGTTCCAGCGGGAAGTTCTTCTCATTTTGCACATTTTGAGAGTGGTGTGGCCCACCTCTTCGGCTGAGTGAGAATAGCTGGTCGGAGTCGCGGGGGTTTAAACCACCAGTTTGTTTCCCAGCAACACGGACCTCTGACACTTTTTTCATGATCAGTAATGAATTTAGCTGGGTGCAGGAAGGCCCTTGCATTCGACAAAAGCCGGCACACCTTGCCCGCGGCCTAAGTGGTGCTTCCAAACAACAGATCCATGATTTGAGGTAGCTGTCGGAAACACTGGCCAACACGCGTCACATTCACAGACAAATTTCCCATAACCGTACCGCCCAATGCGTGGCATGTTCACCCACAATTTTTTTCCAAACACTACCTGGTTGGCCAGATTCTCACTCTCTGGCTGAGACTGTTGATCTTGGTAGCAGTTGCATACAGAGGGTCTTGCTCCACTACTCACCACATTCACAAAAGACAAAAAATGTGGCAGTGTCTCTTCTGTGTTCGAGCAGAAGATTCATTCAGAATCTGTGTTCTAGCAGACAATTCATTCTCATTGCGCACATTTGGTGAGGAGTGGAGGGAGGCCGTTATTAAAGCCAAAAATCTGTTTCTGCCATTTCAAACAAAGGGTCTGGCTCCACTACCCACCATTTTACATGTACGTGAACACAACCTGGGGCCACATACATTTGGATTGATCGAACGTTTTGCAGGACCCAGCTCTCAGATACATTTGGAAAAGTTGTGCAGTGGATACATTTGGAAATGTTGGGTATTCGAGTGAGGCCCAAAGTACCGGGTGTGTGAACAGTCAGAAGTGCCGAGGAGCGCGAGTTGTTTTTTGTTTTTGGAGTCGAGGCCCTACTGTCCACTCCGCATGCCCATCGGCGGGGCAAGTTCCCACCCACCGCCATCGCAGCTGTCCACTCATCATGCCCATCCGCGCGTGGGGCAAGTTCCCACCCACCGCCATCGTAGTCCGATGTTATCAGCACACCGGCGGGTGCATTCGAAGATGCTGACGTGGTGTTTTTACCGCATTGCAGCCATAGGTGTCCATGTTGCACGGGGGAGGACACGTTGCCCACTTCCACACTGCTCAACTCGGTCTGCCTCGCTTTTCGGGACGTGGAATCTCCATAGCGCGCAATCCACAGGCACAAGTAGACGCCCGTCCATCGCCGGGTCAGTTTATGGCAGGGGTGCACTTCGTCAACGCTGGTGCGTGTGGGGCATTTTTGTTTTTTATTTTTCAGTAACTGTACTTATTTTTTCTTCCATCGGGCCAGTACTTCAAGGTCCATCCGAAGTGCTGTGAGCGAACTCTGTAACACTTTTGCTGCCTCCTTCGTCTTGAAAGGCCTGACGTGGAAGTAGAGGCGATGTATTGGGTGTTGTCCCTAATCTGAGAGGTGGTGACTTGTTCCTGGAGGAAGTTGGTGTTTTCCCTTAGCTTCGTCTCCGAGCCGGCCCACGGTGTATGACGCTACTGGGAGGTAGCACACTGCCTTGCACGCGTTCATGATAGCCCACATGGTCGCTGTTGTGGGTTAAAGTTTTCTTTTGATGATGTTGTTTTGTTTTGCTGCGCTGCCTTTTGCAGTTGCTGCATGAGTCCATGTCTCCATAGCTGGGTGTTCCTAGTCCTTCACTTGGCACTTGCACTGTCGGATCCACAACGAATTTTATTTCGGGATTCCATTGGACACGTTGTCGTATCTGGTGAGGCGTAATCGTTCTGCCTGCCCCAGAAGTGATAGATAGTAGGGAAGATTTTTGTTTTTTCGTTTTTTTTTTGGTTTTTTGGCTGCGCTGAAAATGATGCCACAGGAACTTGCGCTCGTGCTGCCCGCAACCATACGATGGCTGAAGTTGAGGGAACAGGTGACCGTAATATCGGCCATGGTGTCCATGCATTCCCTGACGAAGGTCGTCTGCATGCTCAACGACACTGTAGTGCTGCTATTGCTTGCATACGAGGCGTTCGAGGGGGCAGGCAATGTCGTAGGTGTCCCGCCTTTGAGACGCGGACGCCGACTGCGCTGAAAATGACACCACAGGAACTTGCGCTCGTGCTGCCCATAACCACACGTTGGCTGAAGTTGAGGGAACAGGTGACTGTAATATCGGCCATGGTGTTCATGCATTCCCTGACGAACGTCGTCTGCCTGCTCAACAGCACTGTAGTGCTGCTATTGCTTACGAGGCGTTCGAGGGGGCAGGCAATGTCGTAGGTGTCCCGCCTTTGAGACGCAGACGCCAACTGCGCTGAAAATGACACCACAAGAACTTGCGCTCGTGCTGCCCGCAACCATACGTTGGCTGAAGTTGAGAGAACAGGTGACCGTAATATCGGCCATGGTGTTCATGCATTCCCTGACGAACGTCGTCTGCATGCTCAACGACAATGTAGTGCTGCTATTGCTTGCATACGAGGCGTTCGAGGGGGCAGGCAATGTTTTAGGTGTCCCGCCTTTGACATGCGGACGCCGACCGTTGTGGGTGCGCAATCGAATAGGAGAGACTTGGGAGGAGCTCAACATGGAGGGGCCAGGACATGACACGAAGTTTCGCGAGCACACCCGTTTGGCAAGGCCCGTCTTCTACCGTGTTCGGTTGGACGAGAACGCAGATTGCGCGACGTAGGGCCATCAGTCGATCATCCGGACAGCGAGGACGATGATGAGGATCCAAACATTCTCAGGGAGGGGCCTGAACTTTATGCGAGCCATCGGGAACGGACACTTGCATCGCAGGCAATCCGAAAAGCTATACTTCGTCACACTGTCCATGTTGCCCGAGTTTTCCTGCAGGATGCAGATGCAGACTCGGAGTCGGACTAGTGATGGCGGGGACATTTAACACGTCCTCGTCTTTAAAGATGTCCTCTAGTATTTTCTAAATTTGGGAATTTTTTTTTTGTGTGTGTGAACACAAACATGTTGTGGTGGCTCTGGCTCCATATCCATTCTGAGGAGTGTCAGTCTGGTTCGTATTCCACCGGCAAGTCAATTTTTTTTACATTCGGCAGAGTCCGACAGAGTCGTGCTTCGTTCCATGTGGCTGAAGGATCCCTGATCGCCACTGTGAACCATATGTTTCGCAGGATTGACTGTCAGCTTCCCATGCTTCTACCTTTCCTATGAGGTCATACTGGATTGGGACTCACTTTCCAGTATGACCTCTTTGTACTCAGACATGCAATCCACAAGTTCTGCCAGTCTTCCCATCGTATGTGGGAATGCATTATCTTTGCAATTGTTTGTTTCAATTTTTTTTTTTGTACCATTTGTCGCTTTATGCGTGTCTGTGACCAGCGAGAGGCAAGCCAAGCTTCTCTGTGTTGTTCCCTTTTCAACACACGTCCCCAAGCACTGGGATTGTTGTTTTTCGATTTCCTATCACAAACAGAACTGAATGTTGTTGCCAGTTCAGAATCGTGTGTACATCTGCTGGCGGGTAGTGAATGACCTCTGCTAATTGGACGCACACAGACAAGGTCACGAACACAGTCATGCAAAGACAAAAAACAAATACACAAAGCCTTTTTCTTCGATGTACACTTTTTGAGCTCGCAAAAGTTGAAGCGATGGCAGACAGTACCAGGAGAACAAAATGCCACATCAACTTAGAATTTGAACACACTATTATCCAATTAACCAAGCGTATCTATACTCCAGCGAGCGAGCAAACGCCCTCGGCTGACTTGCCTCTGCAATTGCATGTAAAAGCTTTCGCACGTGGGTCAATAGCTCGGTAGGGATACGCCCCTAAGGGTGGTGACAACCCCTTAGGGAAGGTAAGTTGTGCCCCGCGAGAACCTATTCTGTCGTAGGGGACCGCGGGATGTACAGTTGGCGCACTCGGCCGGAGCGGCGAAGGGTCGACGTGGGTTACCATGTCGTCCCCGAGTTGTCTCTAAAAAGTTGAAAGCTTAAGTTTCTCCTACGTGATGCGGCCGGGAGGGCCCTCGCTCGTGCGGGGGCCGATGCGCTCGAAAGGTGGCGCCGTTGCCGGGGGGAGACTGCTCGTCGAACACCGACAGTCCAAAACGCTTCCATGCAAGTCCTACAACAATGAACGAATCCTACACTTTTTGAGCTCAGAAAAGTTTAAGCAATGGCAGACAGTACCAGGATAACAAAATGTTATATCAGCTTAGAATTCGAACACACTATTATCCAAATATTGCTGGTCAGGAACACACCCCGGTGTCTGTAACCGAAAACGTTGCCAGTTGCGATCCAAAAATCGTAATGCCGAAAGCTACGGGCACTACTCCAAAACGTTTATCTTCAAACGACAAATGGCCAAACCATAGGTGACCTGCCTATAGAGACTCGAAACGGATCACATTGTGACTGTCGAGCATATAAAAATAGAAATCAAAGCAAAAGAGATTCAAAACACGTTATTGCTGCAACGAAGACTGCCCATCGAAAACCGACAGTCCAAAACGCTCCCATGCAAGTCCTACAGCAATGAACGAATCCTAACTTAAAAACCAAAACCTTCCACCCCAGCCAACCCCCCCCCCCCCCCCCCCCCCCCGGCCGGTTGACAACACCAGAGCACCGAATGAAATGGGACATCTGCAAAACGATAGTCGCCACCGGATGCGACGCACGAAACTATCTTCACGAGCGCAGAGTGTCGACCTAACCGTAAAAAAAAAAAAAAAAAAAAAAACATTATCCTGTCCGTCGTTACACACTATCCTAAATACAATCCGGCAATTTGCAGAGTGAACGCCACATCATGCATCTGGTTCCACAGCCATTGCCCTCCTTAACTGCTCAGCAACAGCGGTGGCCTGATGACAATTGGCATTGGGAGATAACCCATCGATGGTAGATGGCCTGCAGATCGAAGGGGGCGTGACGACACGTCGGTGGCCATGCCAACGGGGTGCACTCTGAGATGGCACGGCCGATATGGACACGACGAGACTCGCTACTCCTCCATACCATCGAGAGGCAAGGCTATGATCGCCACTCAGGGTACATCCTCGCACCTTTGGCGAATTTTTGTCCTGTCCTTCAACAGTGGTCAGCAGCTGCTGCAGCCGCAACACCTCCTCCCACAATACTTCAATGGTGCGTTCCGCAGCCTCCGCTTTCGAGACCGCCATGACCTCTTTCACATTCTCGTTGTCAATTTCTGCGCGCAACCGCTTCATCTCCTCCACCATCTTCGAAACTCGTTCGAACAGAAGGCCCCGCTTTCTTGCCAGCTCATGGGCTTGTTCTATCAACCTCCTGTGGGTCAGCGCAAAATCCCCAGCCATGTCCACAACGTCCGATATGTTGCCGATGGGATTCGACGACATCTGTGACTTGTGTAGGCACTCATCCGTCACAGATCATGCAACAACGTTAGCAGAGAGAATTTCGTGAGATTCACAAGTCAGAGGAACTGCCTACACAATCGCAGTTCTAAAAATGGACGCTTTCACAAAATACATTTCAAAGAAAGAAAAACGAGAGATAAAACACCGGAATATACTGGACAAACAACAAAACAGCACGCAGACGAAAACAGGCCTCCACAGCTACAACTAATCGGTGACTCCATCGCTACCTCCTATGTCCCTATCACGGTAATAATATGAATGAGGTGCGGGTCGCCGGCCCGTGTCACTGTCATGCTGCGGAGGGAATAGTCACGCCGCCCACCCATTGACCCCGAGAGCATCGTGAAGCATTGTAGGAGTGTGGCATTTCCTTCGACCATTGTCTTGTTAAGCCCGTCCATCGCCTGCACGAAACTGTCGGCAATCTTGTCTGAAGTCCTCTCGTTCGCATCCACCAATGTGTGCGCAACATCCATGAATGAACCTCCTTTGCTGGCACAAGCTGGGGAGTGGGGGTCCTGTTCACGGCTCTTCCCTTGCCCTCCCCCGGTCCTACGGCTTTTTCCTTGCTCTCGGCTGTCACTCACCGCTTTTCTTCGTTGTCCGGCACTGTCACTTCCGCCAGCCGTTTCATCACCATCAGTGACGCCGCTGCGGCTTTTCGACCATTGTCTTGTTAAGCCCGTCCATCGCCTACACGAAACTGCCGGCAATCTTGTCTGAAGTCCTCTCGTTCGGATCCACCAATGTGTGCGCAACATCCGTGAACGAACCTCCCATGCTGGCACAAGCTGGGGAGTGGGGGTCCTGTTCACGGCTCTTCCCTCGCCCTCCCCCGGCCCTGCGGCTTTTTCCTTGCTCTCCGCTGTCACTCCCCGCTTTTCTTCGTTGTCCGGCACTGTCACTTCCGCCAGCCATTTCATCACCATCAGTGACGCCGCTGCGGCTTTTTTCTTGCTCTCTGCTGTCACTCCCCGCTTTTCTTCGCTGTCCGGCACTGTCACTTTCGCCAGACGTTTCATCACCATCAGTGACGCCGCTGGTTTGGCCTCCCACAAGATCTTCCGAGTGAACCAAGGTCTCGCAACTGCCTTCCTGCTTAGCGAGCTTCCACATCAACGCTTCATAGAATTGACGGTCATACTGCAATGGCAGCCCCTCCACCCTGCACTCTGCCCGATCGCAGGTCCAGTACGCCGCTCTACCCGACCGGTCGTTAAAATCCCTTATTTTTTCGTGTTATCAAGGAGGTTGTAAAACCTCCGTTCACAATCCACAATCGAACGTTTAGCGAATCCTTGTGCAACCAGCTGGGCAACGATCCACTCGTACTTCTCCTTCCTTGTTTTCATTTTCTGCCTCCTTCCTCTCTGCTGCTGCAGAGCGTCTTCCTCGAATAGCAACTTCAGGAGCATCATGGTCTCGCCTGTTCCCCAGTTAGGATTGTGCACCTTCCCCTTCCCCGCCGCCTGTCCTCCTCCAACGTCACCACCTACGGTGGATGATGAAGCTCTTTCTCCTGGATGTTGAACGGGGTTATCATCGCTGACGACGTGCGTTTCGTCCTCCGAAACTCGTGCACCACGTCCTCCAGCCTGCGTTCCAGCGATGTCGACAGTGACCGCACTCCAGGCCTCACCCATGCTAGCATCCCTCCTACCACAACTGTCACCATTTCCCGCATTGCATGTAGAATGCTGATACTCTGCGCTAGGAGGTGTCATTGATGATTGTCGTGGCGCCGCTCTTTCGGAGGTGAACTCAGTGGGGGCCTGCTCCATAGCATTGTTCTGCCCCCCCCCCCCCCCCCCCCCCCCCCCCCCCCCCCTCTCCTCCGTGTACCCATACCAGGCGTCAAGCCAGCCGACGACTGCATTCCTTCTGCTCCCATGTGCGTGGTCCCTTCGGCCCTCAGCGTCGAAGAACCGCCACCATACGTAGAGGAGCATGCAATCCACAAGAAGGCATCCCCACTATCTGTTGTGGAGTGGAGGCATTGTCCCTCCCCCAGAAAGCAAACCCCAAAACCCCTCGAAGGAGGCTTTCCGCCGTCCGGCCGCATGTAGTTTGATCCACCTACAGACATGAAGTCATTGCTTTGAGCGGCCGTGGAGTTGTGTGTGGTGCCTGCCTTCGCTGCGTTGTACAGCGGGGCATACTTGTGTGTGAATGTTGGAAGAGGCGGCAGGTCGTACGGCATGCCAGCCATCATACGACCTCCATCTGCCCCTTCGCCAATGGTTTTCTGCTCTTGCCCGGGGATGCAATGATGAAAAGGGTTTGCATGAAAGCTTCCTTGCCTGATGGAGTCTGTAGGCGATGGTGGACGGCGTCCCGACAGCTGCTGCGACTGATCCATACCTTGTAACGTACAGAGTTTGAGTACTGCACGAACGGAGCTTGCAATCCACACACTTTGGTCACCCACGAATCGAAACTTGCAAGCCTCAACTTCGGTATCGGGCGAATCGAAGACTGCAATGCCCCATCCATTGTTTCAAACAGCAACCTGCGTGGGATCGACAGGAGGAACTTGCGTTCCGTGTATAGTGAAAAGGTGTGTTTTTTTCCGTTCGGGATGGCAAGTAAGATTACATAAGTTGATTTTATTCTTTTTCTTCCACGAACACGCGCCTTCAAATGACAGATCTACTGGTGAAGCTAGGTATCTGTCATGCACAGCGCACGCCTCCCACTTCCACAGATTGCTGTGTCGGCAGAGAATGTGAGAGACAAACTACTCCAACTGCATCGGGTGGAAACAGATGAAAAAATTCACGACTTTCGAACAGCAACCCATGCGCCTTCGACACCAAAAACTTGCAACTTGTCTATGGTGCTAGCCTGCGCTTTTATTCCTCTGTGATGGCAATGAAAAAAAAAAACAAAAAAAAAAGTACTAAAAAACAAACACGTTTCTCCCACCATAATCGACCTCCGCAGCGCGCAATCTGTCATGCACACGGCGCCCCTCCCACTTCCACAGCTTGCTGTCTCGACAGTATACTTGAACCGACAACGTACTCGAAAGGGGATCAATAATGTAAAACAGCAAAGAAACAGACTGTACACCTCCTCTCACGTGCGTTCGCGGAATCCGACAGTACGTGAAACCTCCACATGGACAAGATCTTCGGGCTCACACCGATGTGGCCATACGACAAAAACACCCACGTCAACAAGCCACGTCGACACGTCGTTGGAAAGCGCCGTCCCCGGTCCACCCTTTCGACGGTACTGCTACTGCTGCCAACGACAACACGGCATGGCAACGGAGCACCGCGAGGTAACCGTAGCGATGGACATCCGACGTCAAAGACTCCACGTCAGACGAGATGACGAGTGGTGGCAGCATCCCAAACAACAACTACCACGGGTCGACTACTGAAGAAGGCCTACGACCGCTCATGCAAGAAAAACGCAGGAGACCGACCACCTTGTGGTACGTCACGTGCCCCCGGCGCCCGCCCTACCGTCTGCACTAACCCAGAGCGGCCACCAGCTGTGGACTGGGAAAAAGATTCGTTTGCCCTACCGTTCCCATGTCGAGGCCCTCCAGGGAGCATTGCCTGTCGCACACACATATGGACCACGGACATACGGGCTGTTGGACCTAGACATCACAAAAGAAAAAAAAAAAACTTCCTCCATCTTTTGCGTTACAGAGACCGTTTGCGGCTCTTTTCCAAAACGGTCCATTTTCTTGCGGAATGGAATCCGCGCGGGATGCCACGATACCCCAAGCCCAAAAAGCCCTGCGATGGTGCCGGCATCTCCTGCGACCGCGGAAACAAGTCGGATCCCCGTAAAGTCCAAAAAGTACTTGGCCTAAGTACTATGGGATCAGTAGCTTAGGGTCAATGGAACGTGGCTCCAGGTTTGGCAATCCCAGCCTCAGACGAGAGAGAGGTTGGACAAAACTGTCAGAGAGAGAGGTAGGACTTTTCCGGATGACTCTACACGTGTCTGTCCATATGCAGGCACACACACACACACACACACACACACACACACACACACACACACACACACACACACACACACACACACACTCCTCCTGATGAGTCGGTGAAAGTCTGACGAAACAGTCTGGTATAGTCATGCTTTTTTTGAGTGTATAGTGAATATGACAACACACACACACTAGGACTTTTTCGGATGACTCTGCGCATGTCTGTCCATGCACGCACACACACACACACACACA
>BFEA01000205.1:145087-164046 GCA_003427395.1 Chara braunii | reverse complement strand
AAAAAAAAAAAAAAAAAAAAAAAAAAAAAGACCAGCCAGACAAGAAAAGCATCAAGGCATGTCAAAACCAAGCAAACAAAAAGACGTCAAGGCAAAAGAGCAGTGAGGTGAACCATAGGCTAGAGGGCACGGGGGAGGCGGGGGAACATATGACATGCAAGTACACCAAACAGGCAAAAAAAAAAACACAAGTCCCGAAAGATCGAAAGACCGAAAAAAAAAAGAAGTTGATGATAGATTGTTTCGTCGGAGTTGCACCGACTCATCAGGAAGCTGAACCCGTGACAATCTGCGGAATCCCTGTATTGATGGTTTGGGTCATGAGCCCTTTGACCCATGTTGAAGGCAGACTATCTCCAAGCAAGATACAACAGCGGGCAGGAACCTAGCGAAGCACCAGGCCACGTTCCGGAGCAACCCAATTGCTTATCACCAAAGACGACACCAAGGAACTACAGGGCACGCGGGCGAGCAGCTCAACAACCGTGCAGTGATCAACAAGGCGACTAGACTACAAGGCACACAAGCAAAGGACACGGAAGGCCAATAGGGCAAGCATGCGAGCAGCTCGACAATCATGCAGTGAAGCGCAAGGCAACACTAACAAGGCAGCCAAACCACAAGGCACGCAAACTAAAGACACGGAAGGCACAACCTGAGGATGGGTGGCAAGGCAGCAGAGCAGCGAGGAAGACCTGCGAAGCAAGCGAGAACGGTGTCAACCAGTAGAAGCGATCTGCCGGCACCCCAACCGAACCCTGTACCTCGCGTCGTGTCTGTCACCCACGAGAGGATCGGTCGTTGCTCTTGTAACCTGCAAGAAACAAAGTTCGTCCAGATCCACACAATGACCACTGTAATCGATTGACGACGTGACAGTGAGAGGTTCACGAATCAGGTTTAGGAAGAAACAAAATATGTGATTCCATTTAGTCTAAAATAATAGGGTCCACTGCGCTAGTCCCAGTCTCAGAAATAGATCCCGCGTTCAAAAGAAAAAACCAGTTTGAGTCCCAACTGATCTTACTTACAGCCTATGACGGATTCTCTGCCCAATGGGATGTCGCCGGTAACGTGCTCGCTGATATCAGGGGACTGCGTTGGAGCTCTCTGTGTCGGAGCCAAACTCTTAGGCCCATTGGGCCCACAGCTCCAGATCGAGTTTCACCATAAGCCCGCTGTCGGTGCGAATACCCTTACAAGGGTACTCCGACTGGGGTTTTGTAGTTGACAGAGGAATGGGTCGATTCAGAATTTATGGGAAGACTGGGCGAGTTGCGGGGGCGTGCGGACTAAAGGTTCAACGGTAACACCTATAAATAGAGAGTGTGGGGGGGCGCAGGTTTGAGGTGCGCGTGATTTTCTCTCTTTTGATCGCGGTACAAGGCACGACGTGCTCTATCATAACAGTTGTTTTGTTTTGATTAAACTGACTAACTTAGGGACGCTCTGTGCTCTGGTTCCGCATAGTATGTTGGATGGTTCAGTGAGCCGGTGTGGACTTACATGGAATCCAGATTATGGGAACTGATGGATTCGGTCGGGTAAAGGGTAGCTACGGCACGTGTGGTCATGTGTGTGAGTACGGGTTAGGAAATGGCATGGGGTGGCTCCTTTGGCCCCAAAAGGTCGGAAGCTACCTCTTTATTAAGTGAGTCAGGCCTTCTAGTACCAGGCTTGGGCTTAGCCCTATAGGTTATAACATCGGACTGATACGCAGCAGGCGCAGGGATCGAGGCCAACATCATGCGGCAAGGGAGCGGAGGAGCGTGGCGAAAAGGCTTGAGGGGTTGATGGGCCTGTGGGACTATCCTCCTCGCCTTTTGCTGCCGCGGGGCCAAGCGTGGGGCTGACGGGCAGGCTGAGAGGGGTGTCGTGGTCCCTGCCCGACTACCACTCATTTATATATATCGTCAAATAGAACTGCCTGGTAAACCGTAGGCAGAGAGGGAGAAGAGGACATATATATATATTATTTCTAAATTTATTTAGTTATTATTATTATCGCGCCCGTATGTGGACGCGAAAACACAGTAGGAGCACACCATTGAACTGTTGAAAAACAGGCCTGTGTTCGAACCCAGATGATGAAACTTGATCTGTAAAAACAGGTATTCTAAATCGCCTGGGACCAAGGCAGGCTGACCCCGTGACCCCGGTGATGGCCTTTGGGGAAGCCGCGGGGCATCGCCCCGGTCACGTCCTTCGGGACATCCGTTAAAAATTTGGGCGATACAGAGAGGATTTGCTTGGTCGCCACGCAGGGAGAATGCGCAGAAAAAATGGAATGAACCCGGACGCAGGCTGCGCCGGGTACGGACGAACCAGAGAGGGGCGGAATGGGCTGCCCCGCGGCGAGATTCGCCCGGCGGCTGCCTGTTGCGTTAGCAACCGGGCACCGACCGACGCGAAGTCCTCCGGGACATCCGTTAAAATTGGAACGATACAGAGAAGATTAGCATGGCCCCTGCGCAAGGATGACGCGCATAAATCGAAAAGTGGCATAAGCGTTTCTGTTTTTTTTTTTTTTTTTTTTTTTTTGTTGATTCGCTTACCTGCTGTTGCGAGACCGGACTACTGCTAGCGGCTGCGCTAAGTGTGAGTGCCAGCAGATCGACGCCAGCGAGCAGGGGTGCCGAGAAGTGGATGCACCAGGACGACGGCGGGCGTCGGGTGCATGCAGAAGGAGACGACGGTGGGATGGCGGAAGTAAGAGTCGGGCGCAGTGAAGAACGCATTGCGCTCCCGATTCAGGGTGAAACCGAGGAAGGGAGGAGTCGAGACTGGGGTTTTAGGGGATGGCGATTACGGTTATGAAGCCGAAATTGGGAGATGGTTAGTAGGAAGGGAGTTAGAGAAGAAAGTCGGTGCGTGGAGCTATGGTGGGAAAGGAGTAAGGGGAGAAGAGGATGATTTGAATCGTTCTTGATGAAAACGGATGGGGAAAGGGGAGTTACTCCGGCGTTTTAGACCCGGGCGACCACGAATCCGTGGTCAGTTTAGACGAAGGATTAGTAGAAAGAGGAGTTAGTGAAAGGGGGTCGTGCGTGAAGTGATGGTAGACAGCGAAGAAGGTAGGGAGTGAGATAGGAGTAACTTAGTCACTCCTTGATCGTCTTTTGCAATCTAAGGTGCTAAGTGGGGTTCTTGCCCACTGCGAGTTCGGTAGTGGTGTTAATTTTAGCAACAGATTACTAGATGGTGAGTTAGTAGGAGAAGGAAGGTGCGCAAACGCGTCGCGAAGGTGGTTATGGCTGCATACGGAAGAGCAAAGTCTCGACCGATTCTCGGCAGAATCAAACGGGGGAGGTTGTGCTTTGAAGGTCTCGTATGGTGCGAGGCAAGTAGTGAGGTAACACCCTCGGATTCTTGAGCGGCCTAGCCGCTATGGATTGAAGGGGCAACGCGTAGGAAAGGTGAGTGTATCTGTCCGTATTTTAGTGAAAGGTTCGGTCTCAACATTGTACGCAGTGGTACCCGAGGAGCAAGGCATATGGTCGTAACTGAAGTCATGGCCGTGATCTTATTGCCCGGTACCACGGTCTTGTTAGTAGTCGCCCCCTCAACAGTGACGAAGCTTCCATGTTCGAATGATGCCTGGATTGCCTTATTACGCAGGTCGTCGTTCGTGCACTGACGGGCCTCTCTCTGCTTGCGTATGGTCAATTGCACTGTGTCGTGAAGTTGGAGATTTACCTGCGTGTAGTGGGGAAACTTACCTGCACAGGATCAAGGGCTTACCTGTTGACCGATGAACTACTCATCCTATTGATGAAGGTGGTGTGATGTCGCCACATGGGAGGGCGTGAGCACGCAGAGGGAACCAGTACGTACAAATGCAATATGCACGAGTGAGGGCAGGGAGAAAGAGTGAGCACAACAACGAGCAACCATCATCGGTTCAGCCTGTCGAAGAAGGCAACTCTTCCCTATGTCTCTGTGTCGGCGGTTTCCAAACAGCAGCAGGGTCCTCTGTACCGTAGCAGAAGGCTCAGTCTGTCTTTACTCATGCTAGTAGCAGGCCAGAGCAGCAAAGAGCGGGAAGCAAGGCCGCATACCGACCATGATGACCCGTGCACTGTTCACTGCAGGAAGGGGGAGTTGGGGACGAGTCATAGGACTGTAGACTTACCTGCGGGGCGAGACGTTGTGTGGTGTACCAAAGGCTGTATACTGAGGGGAGGGGGGCATGACCGTAGTATCTTGCAGTGCATTGTACATAAACTGTTGCTGTTGCAGCGAACTGGGATCGAACCGCTGGTATTGACTATACACGGTATTGCTGGCAGTAGTGGTAGTTGGGCTACCGTGCGATCACAGGCTGTTGCAGAATCTACTATGGACTACTGTGTGTACAGGTTGTTGCATCGGTTACTACCGGTGGCTATGCGGCTGCAGGAAAGCCTGTGCAAACTATTGTACGACCGTTGTGTTACTGTGCTCGCTGCATCACCCCCGTCTTGCTGCGCAAGCCGCTGTGTACTTCTGTATTAGGAAGCACAGCGTGCAAGTTGGGCGCAGACTATGACTACAGTTGTTCGGTGACTACAGGCTGTGGACTGTGGATTGGGGTTTCGGTGTGTGGGTGAGAGGCTGGTGGAAGGCAGGGCTGCTGCTACCAGCGACTGACTGTTGGTGCTGCAGGCTGCGCAGTGATTGGTTGCGTTGCTGCGGACTGCACATAGGCTGACTACTGTTGACTGTGCGCAACGACTAACTGTTCACGGGCTGTGGTCAGTTGGTGGAGGCCGCATGCTATCAGAAAATCAACAACCGATAACTTGACTTTGGTTTCACCAGGCGGCTGCTGTTTGGCCATCATAGCGGGGCCCTCAGGCGAGTCAAGGAAACAAGGCCCTCTCCAGTGAGCTTGAGAGCACCCCTCTTCTATCTGAGAGTCTCAAACCTTCTTCTTCTATCCTTCTTACTCCAAGTCTGGTCCTGATCTGAGGGGAAGGCGGCAGGCGAGATTGCAACCCGTAGGACCGCATCAAGACTCTGTGGGGAGTCAGCCCACCGATTGCGGGAGCTCTGCCGGAACTCAGGAGGAGTTCTGGAGGCAGGGAACTGACAGGTAGCTGTTACTTTTCCCTCTATAAACCCAGATTATAACCCCTATTCTGTATTACCCATTGCATCGCTGGCTGAATATATGAAGTGCAGCCCTACCTTATTTTTGGTTTGACTTTCAGGACACTGGATCAGATTAAGTAAAGGAGTGTCTGCTCAACTTCAGTTTCGACTTTATTGATTGTGTGAATTCAAATTGCTGAAAAGAAATGCATCTGGGGAAAGGGAGGATGGATGGTTGTTTTGCTTGAAGGTTGACTGGATCCTTAAGGCTGGGAGGTCCCCATACGTTTGGGGAGACCCAGTGCGTTGTTTTATTTTGGTTTGCTTGAAGCGTCAGACCCTTCTTTAAGTTTAGGGGTCTGATTGCTCTGGAGGCTGGGATGCCCCCATAAGTTTGGGGAGACCCAGTGCTATGGTTTTGCATGGAGGGTCAGACTGTTCTATAAGTTTAGGTGGCCTGACTGCTATGACTTGTGAAGGGTCTGATTGTGTCTCATTTTCAGGGACTCGGGGCATTCAATAAGTTCTTGTGCCTTGGGGTGCCTTGTTTCCACTAGGATTTTTATCTGTTTCTTTGGTTTCTGGACGAGGAGGTCCGAGTTGTTCTATAAATTTAGGTGGATCAGCCTCTTCCTGCTTTTTATTCCGAAGAAGTAATCTTGGCAAAGGGCAGACCCTTCTGTAAGTTCAGGGGGTCTGACTCGATGCCACACACATGATGATTCAGAGCGAAATGAAATTGGTAGAGAGTTAGATCCTTCTGTAAGTTCAGGGGGTTTGGCTCAAAGCCTCGCACATGCTGGAACCCAATGATTATAACTTGGCTATACTTTACTACTATTCTATCTAAGAACGAGCTAATCAGACTGTTCTATAAGTTTAGGTGGTCTGACTATAGCCTATCACAACTTGTAGAGAGTATAACTAAGAATAAAACTGGTGGTAAACTGGGGCAGACTGAACTTAAGTTAGCCCAGTCATATGCAGCCTTAGAAGACAAAGGTGAAGACAGGTATATATAACTTGGATATCTTAAACGGTTTAGGGCAACTAGAGTGATCTAGTCATGCGCCCAAAGAAGAGAAAAGTTGTTGTGCCCTGTGTTTTTGTATATTGTGGCTAAGTTGGGCTCATTCCATAAGTTTGGGTGGCCTGACTTTATGCCTGGCTAAGTAAGGTACATTCCATAAGTTTGGGTGTCCTGACCTTATGCCTTATGTAAGTTGGGAATAAGGGGATAAAGTGTTGAAAGATCATGAACTATTGTTTGTTCATGTATACCTAGGGATGGTGAAAGTACTTACCTTTGTGGTTAGGCCTGCATGTGACTGAGTGAGGTTACTACTTAGTCTGAGTTTCAGATCGATAGGTAGTTGCTTTAGTTGCTCGCCACGTGCTAGAGTCATATGAGTTAGTGACAATTCCTGCATTTTCTGTAGTATTTTTTTTTTACTTAGGTCAATTATTGTATTTTCTGGAATCTTTTCTTATACTTGACTTTGTATAAATCTTGGCAAGCTACTTTCTCTACGGGAAGCGCTGCCGAAATTTCTACAAAATTCAAGGAGTTAGTTAATTTTTGACTCGTAAAAGTTCATTTTGTCTTTTCTTATATCTGACTTAGTAAAAATCTGGGAAGTCTCATTTTCTAAAGGGAGTGTTGCCCAAGCTTTTGTTAATTCAGGAAGTTAGACAAAATTAGACTTTGAGAAGTTAAAGTTACTTTCAAATTCTGGACTTAGCCTTGTGTAAATTTTGGAATAACACTTTTCTAGAGGGAGTGCTGCCGAAATTTCTGCAAAACTAAGGAGTTAGTTAAACTTTGTCTAAAGTTGAACTCAAGTTGTCTTTTAAAGTTCATATGTGACTTAGTATAAATCTGGGAAGCTTCCCTTTCAAAAGGGAGTGCTGCCCAAATTTTCACTAATTCAGGGAGTTAGACAAAATTGGACTTTCCAGAATTAGAGTTTATTTTTGCTTTCATATTTGAACTTATATAAATTCTGGAAAAACACTTTTCCTACGGGAAGTGTTGCCGAAATTTTCTTAGTTTAAAGGAGATCGATTATATTTTGACAGATGACGATTTTGATAGTCCACTCTGAATGAGGGAGATTTTGCCATATTGCTTAGAGGTAGGCTTAGACATAGTTAACTAGGATGATTTGGGTAAAATCACGATATGAAGATTGTTCTCCATGAACTTATAGGTTCAGCCTGGGGCATTAACATGTCATGTGTTACAGACCCTCTTGATTGTTTGATTCAAGATCCGGACTAGATTCAGCTTGATCCCTTGAGGATCATCATCTGTTATCATTGATAACAGGTCGGTTGCCGATTCGTCGGTCTACGACTCAATTCCAACTCACCCTCCACACTCAACCTAAAAGGCTTTAGCCCTGGTGATTTCATTTGTTTCATTAATGTTTCACCCGGACTTTTATTGAATGGTCATTTAACAAAGGTACAGAGTATTTAATTAAGGTTGGTTGGACAGAAGGTTGGGGCTTGCATGGCTAAAGCGAGGGGTATCGGTGCAAAGATTTGGTTAGGGTTGACTCTGTGTAGTGTGCGGACTGTTGTTTGACTTTTCGATGTGATTGCAGGTATGTGTTGTGGCATAGATCTTGGATTTGACTGCCTGCGATCACATATATACATATGGCTGTGAGGAACCCCACTGAGACTGTGAGAAGTGATCGTCACATGCGTACCCCTTTATATATGTATACATAGGTGTATTTGGGATGAGTGTTTGCATGGGCTAAGGGGCCCCGTATTAAAAGCCTACTCAGAGGTTAAGACTGAGAGGCATAGGGAAGACCCCTTCTTTTATTTTGTTTTGCTTCTTGGAGGTTTTCTTAGTCGGACGTTGGTCCTGGGCCGGGATTCAAGGTCCTTGTCCAGGACATCCCAATCCCTATATTCTGCAGGGGAGGGATTCCCCCTCGCGCAGGGCCTATTCGCATTGCCCGTCGAGGCACCCCACCCTGAAGGCGAAAATATCACGAGGGTCGAACGACATGTCCTTCAGCCGTTCAATATCGTGTGGGATAACCCCTCACGATATGTTCCTTCAGCCATTCAATATCGCAAGGTCGGAGCCGCGATTATCACGTATGATTGGCATCGTGGGTTGGTATGAGACTGGTCCGCAGTTGTGCGACTTTATATTAGAATCCCGCGCACGACGTTTCGCCGCCCTAGTGTTTAACAGCTATGGGATCAAAAGGGACCTGCGCATACGCGGGAACGCTTGGGATTACTACAGACCGCTGACACTACCCGAAAAGGGGAGGGTACCCCAAGGCTCTGTTTTCCTTTGAGATAAAGGGAACCTTCAGTCTATTTTATGCTTTTTAGATTTTTTATGGTTGGATGTTGTAGTCCGTGGCAGCCGTCCAAGTCAAACCCCTTGACTTATGTCCCGGCCTGGAGAGGGGCTCATCTCCGGGGCAGTAAGAAACGACTTCCACCACAAGTATGGACCTGTGTACCACCCGCTCTGCGCAGAGTGCAGAAGAGGGTGTGTGGTCTTCAACCACGCTTGGCGGTTGTCCAACGTCGACAGATTAACCCTCAAGGCGCGTGTCAGCCAACACTTGAGTGTCGAATGCGACCCTCGAGATTAACGAGGACCGCATGAGTATGGGTACTACATGGTACGCCATCATTGCGACTGCTTGCGTACGTTTGCATTACTAGTCGATATAAATAAGCCCTACGTCCGCGCGGTTTTGTACTAAGTCTCGCGCGCGACGCCTATCCGATTTCTACATCGGAAAGTTATGGGACGGCTACCAAGGGGCTAGGAGCGTTGTTGCGTTGTTTGTGTTGTGTCGTTTCGTATGTGTGCGTGTGTGTGTTTTATCTTTGTGTTTTGTTGGAGTGGTGTGCGCGTGGTGTGTGGGATGCGTCCTAGTCGACCGACGACGGGCATCGCTTGGGACTTCAGCCCCCCAAGATGTCGGCTCGCGTGCGGGTCCGATAGAGGCGTATTACCGCGCATACCCCCTATGCTACAGCGAACGAGAAATGCCCTCGGTTGGTCCACCTCTGCGATTGCAACTGATTAGCTTTCGTACTGTGGACTGGTAGCTCGGCGGGGATACGCCCACCGAAGGGAGGTGACAACTCCCGTAAGGTGGAGGTAAGTCGTGCCTCGCGTAGGCTCTATCCTGTCGTAGGGGCTCGCGAGAGGTATGGCTGGCGCACTCGGCCGGAGCGGCTTGCGGAAACTCCACATGTATATTTACAACGAAGGATTTAAACCAACTCCTGCGTGACGCGGCCGGGAGGGTCCCGCGCTTCCTTGGTGCGGTGCCGGACCGATGCGCTCGACACCGCTCGCGCGACGGTGATAAGGTCCCTGACGGTCTACTTCCTGATCTTAGATACCTCGGCCAAATCTCGAAAAAACACCAATCCGATGTTGCAGTTCCCTGTTTGACCATCGAGTCTCTTTGCCTTAATCTGATGTGTCGCTCCGAGTCTGATAGACTCAGCCTTAGGCAGGTGTCCCGTATTGATTCTGATGTTGCCGGCCTATAAAGTCCCGACCCTTGTCTCAAGGTTCAGGGCCGCATCGATCCGTGCTCAAAGGTCCTTTCATGCGTCCAAGGGTCCGGCTCATGGCCTGATATCTCGACCTGATTCTTATAGCTCCAGCCTGGACTAACGGTCTCAGGCTCAGTCTGATGTCTAAGGCCGAATCTGATGGTCCCGGCCTGGGTCTGATAGTCCCAGCCTCGATCTAATATCTCGGGTCTGATTTTGTTAGCCTCGGTCTGGGTCTGAAGGTTCCTGGTTGGCTTGAGTGTCCCGTTCGACCCAAAGTTTTGGTCTGTGCCCCGAGTCCCAACGGTTTCCCAATGTCCCGATATAGGACCCGAAGTCTCGGCTGGCGTCGAAGGTCTGGAGCCGTCGAGGTTCCGACCTGGTACCGAAAATCCCATCCTATTCTCAAATGTCACCCTGGGTCCGGAAGTCCTGGCCTGAGCTCAAAGTTCCGGTCCCGTCCAAAGCCCCGATCCGATCCCAAAGTCCCAGTCTGCCCGTTCCTGGATCCTGCGGCCCTGGTCCGTGCCCCTAATTTCCTTTCTCGCCCCGCAGGTCCTGATGTGCGCCCACAGTCCGTGTCTAGGCCAAAGGTCCCTCTTCGGCTTGATGTCCCTGTCCGCCTCAAATTGTCCCGACGTGTCTCAAGTCTTGGTCTTGTCCCAAGTCCCTGACTGCCTCGCCAGGGTCTTGTGGTCCGAGCCTGTGTCCGATGTACCAGCTGTCCCTGCTCGTGTTCCAATCGGGCTCCGATCCGCTAAGGTCTCGTAACCCCTATTCAAGTTCAAAGTCCCATCTCGTCCCGTCGCCATATACGGCTGGCGTGTAGCGTGCACCCGTACACGCTCCTTCTTGGATGATCGCGGCTCCGTCGCCACGCGCCAGTGTGCGCGCAGCCCGCACGACCTTCCAACTAGCGCGCGGTGTGCGAGGACCTGCGCAAACGAGGCGAGTGTGCGCGCGACTTACTACAGGTGCGTGTCCTCGTGCGCAGTCCCGAGCGCGAGCGTGTGAGTGGTACTCGAAGGTTCCACGTCACGACGCTAGCGCGTGTTGACGTGTAGGACTCCCTTGAGCACTGATCTCGACCGTTCGCCAGCCCGTGGTGGTGCGCACAGAGTCCCTCTCCGTCCCCGATCTGTTCTCGCACAAGTGCTCGCTGTCACGCGCAAAGTCGTGCTCTGATCACGATCCGCTCACGTACAGATGCGCACTGATATGTACTGCTACCCTCGGCTCGATCACGACCTGTGCGCGGATGCACGAGGATTTCCGTTCCGCCCTCAATCTGATCTCGTGCAAATGCACGTCGAATATGCGCAACTTTTCCCGCCTTTATGCTGACCTGCATGTGGATGCACGGTGACACATGCGGGCACGCTGGTGCGCAACGAATCCTATTCTGATCCTGATCCGATCGTGCGCGGATGCGCGCTGGTGCACACAACTATTCCAGCCTTGAACTTGACCTGCGTGTGAATGCACGCTGGCGCACACGGGCACGCTGGTGCTTAACGAATCCTTTTCTGATCCCGATCCGATCGCCCGTAGATGCGCGCTGGTGCACACAACTATTCCAACCTTCATCCTGACCTGCGTGCGGATGCAAGTTGGCGCACGCGGACACGCCTGCGCGCAACGAATCCTGTTCCGATCCCGATCCGATTGCGTGCAGATGCGCGCTGGTGGGTAGAGTCCCCCTCTAATCCCAAACTGTCTGTGTGGATGAGCGCCTCAATCCCTGCCTGTGCGCACGGCTGTTCGCCTGGTATGTGCGAATGGTTGCCTGATTCCTACCTGTGCGCGCGGAAGCAAGCTGTTGTGTGCGCGTGTTGTGCACAAATGCATGCACGTGCGCGCGGCTACGATGCACCCTCCCTAGTCTTGGTCCACCTTGGTGCCTCCTCCGCTGGTGCACCAGAGCATGTACGTGCGCCAGTTGGAAGTGTCTCGTGCTCCTGTAGTGCGCCCGTAAGTACGCATCTTCGAAGTGTCTCGTGCGCCTGTAGTGCGCCCGTAAGTACGCATCTTAGAAGTGTCTCGCACGAGTGTAGTGCGCCTGTAAGTACGCATCTCCAAAATGTCCTGCTCTAGAGCCCGGTTGGGATTAAATACTTTGCGGCCCTCTTCTCGGTGTGCCCCAGCGCCTTCGTGTGCTCCGGGCTGCCTACAAGGTTGCAGCGCCCAGGTACCATGGCTCCCCCGGGCCTGTACCTGGGCCTGTTTGGGCCCTCAAAGAGTTTTCCAGCGAAGGGGGCCTTTTTGTCAGGTACCAGGCTTCTTGCAGCGCCCTGGTACCGGGCCTCCTTCCTAACCTAGGTCCAGTCCGTCCTCTTGCAGTCCCCACACGAAAGGTGCCCGCCTCATAGAAATTCGCAGTTCCCGAACTCCAGAATTAATAGATCTGTGGCCCGAGGCCCCTTTTTGTTGGCGTTAGGCTCGCGACCCTTTTAGGCCTTTCATACAACTCAAATGTGGCGGCTCTGAACATGCCTTCATAACTTTTTTCTTTGGTACCCGACTTGTGATGAACTTCAGTGTCGCCTCAACTTAACCCAACCGACGGCTCGTCTCAAGTGCCTACCCCCTCTATCACTTGGCTCATTGCCCGGCTCTCTACGCGAGTCCGATCCTCTCGTCCATGTCCTTTATCTGAGCCTCCAGCACCTCCTCTGTAGTAGTCTTTCCTTTGTGTCTTATCATTATAATGTCTCAATGGTGTGCATAAAGGGATGCTTACTCAGAATCATGAGTCCGCTTCTTCTCGGCGTCTCTGCCTCGACACTTGTTGTGTCAATCTGATCCTGTATCTTTTTTATGTCGTCTGCAATCCCGCTAGGTAAAGCGACCGAATCCAGCTCTCCTCAAGAGTTATCTTCAAGGAAGTAAAGGGCAGCGTAAGGCTGGAGCCGCCCGACAGCAGCCCCCCCCCCATTCTCGACGTCCCCGGCGAGCCTTCTCAATTTATCAAGGAAAAGGAGAAGGAAGGAATGTTGACTCTTAATCCCTACCCATCAACCCAAGATTATCCTCACCGCTTCCGTCGGTTCCTTCTTTCTCGTTTATTTTTCTTGTTTCGTTTTTTCTTAATCATCTTTCTTTTGACCCCTAATCGTCTCTTGATCTTGCGTCGTTCCTTCTTGGGGTGGTGTCTACCCTCACGTTCGCCTATGATCATCACGTTTTTTATGACCTCCTTATCTTTGCGTCTCCTTCCTTGTCTTAGCATGACCAACTCTAAGAGCTTCCGTCCCATTTTCTTCTTGTCTTTCTTCCGGCTGTTCTTGACGCCTAGGAACGTCTCTTGTCTCTTTTTCGTAGGCCTTTTGGAAGTTTCTCCTCGTTCGTAGGTAGATGACCCAAGTTTCCTTGTGGGTTCCGTCGCGGGCTCGTCAGAGGGTTCCACCAGATTTTGCTCAACCTTCTCTTTCCCCTTGTCCTTCTTCAAGATCGGGCTGAACTTGTCTAAACTTTCTCCCCGTTCCCTAAACACCTTCAATCGCGCACCAGACACTGACTCTCTCCATTTTGCCCCGTCTAGTTCCTCGAGCAAGTAAGCCCCTCCTTCTAGTCTCTTGACCACACGGTAGGGCCCCATCCACCGGTTCGCTAATTTTCCTGACCACGTTCTTTCTAGAGCGGAATCGTAGAGCAATACTAGACTCCCTGTAGGTATACCCTCTTGCCTAACTCGAAGGTTTTTGTCCCACCTTTCCTTGTTTTTTCTCGTCTAAATTTTCAGTCTTTCTACGGCTTCCCGGGTACTATCCTCCAGCGTCTCAGCTATTTGCCTAATTCTGGTGACTAGTAGCTGCTCCCTGGTCGATACCCCTTCCCAGTCAATCCTCGCTGATGAGTCTATATGAAACTCTATGGGTAAGGGACAGTGCCTCCCAAACCATAAGGTGTGCGATGGGTACCCTGTGGTGGCTTGAACAGTAACATTATCCGCCCAAACTGCAAATCTCATATATTTTGGCCGCTCCATCTCTTTTTCCACACACCATTTGGCAAGCACATTAGCTACAGACTGATGTCCCCGTATTGTTTGTTCTGTGTCGCTCCGTGTAAGTGTGTGTTTTTATTTTTTTGTCTTAAGTGTGGAGTAACGCGTAGTGAGTAGGATGCGTCATAGTCGACCGACGACGAGTCGCACTTTGGACTTCAGCCCCCAGTGCGTCGGTTCGTGTACGGGTTCGATAGAGGCGTGAGACCACGCGCATCCTCTATGCTACAACGAATGAGAAACGCCATCGATTGGTTCACCTCTGCGATTGCAACTGATTAACTTTCGTATTGTGGACTAGTAGCTCGGCGGGGATACACCCACCGAAGGGAGGTGACAACTCCCGCAGGTGGAGGTAAAGTTGTACCTCATATTTGACCCTATCCTGTCATAGGGGCTCGCAAGAGGTATTGTTGGCGCACTTGGCCAGAGCGGTTTGCGGAAGCTGCATGTGTATCGTGAAGTAGACCAACTCCTGCGCGACGACCCCTAGACCAACTCCTGCGTGACGAAGCCGGGAGGGTCCCGCCCTGCACACGACCGATGCGCTCGACAACGCCACGCCCTTCCCTGATCCATCTTCCTTCGATAACTAAAAGTGTGTGTATTCTATCTTATCCATGACGACGAAAATCTATGACAGCGGATCCAATCAAATTATGCTTAATATTTTGATTAGTTAATGGTTCCTATAACTCCTTCATTCTTTCCCAACATGTAAATTTTCCTACGAAAATTTAAAGCTATGGATTAATTTTCCCTCCAGTTTCTTTCAGCGGTCGCACCATCCGAATTATGCCACTTTTCCTCCACATTCAGCCAGTGTAACTGGTTATGCTTTTGAGAGGCATTATGGGATTTCTACGGAAGCACAACTGTCGTACGATTTTCAGATAAGGCGTTGTTTGGCATAACGCCTGCCGATGTGACCTCATTTCGCCTCTTGAGGACATTCATCCGAGGCTTTTTCCGTAAACATTTCTCTACGCCATCCATTCACGATGATCAACATTCTTTCCAATCATGCAATCCTTGTTACAAAATTCTTAACCCTCCCCCCTCTCTCCCCCCTCGGACTCCATCCCCAGTCCTTCCTAGGGTAAGCCACAACCTGAAGTTTCACTGAGCAATTGAGTAGCTCACTAAGGCATATAGCCAAGTCCAACACAATTGACAGAGGAACTTACTTTTTTCGTGGATATGAAATTAGCTTGTTTTGGATCCTTCCATAAGTTTCCCGACCATTTTTCCAAAGTTATGCCTTGCATGCTGTTGCTACTTTCGGGGCTCAATTACTAAAATAAAATGGTTAGCCATGCCCATGAAAAGGACACCCACGACGGTCCATTCTTTTTTTTTGCGCACAACGCATTGCCAGACCCGGAGAAAAGTGCCTTGGAGGTACTAGTGGTGATTTAATTTTTTGGAGCTTCACTATTAACATGCCCTTTTCAAATTTTGTCCATTTCTATATTTATCTATATTGTCATTGGGCAGGGGTTATGCTAATATTCTCTATACCGTTTGTTCTTTTTTTCATTAAGTAAACGTCATGCTTATCTTCTCTTTGTCTCCATCATTCCAATTCGAACAATTGTGACGACCTAAAGGACATCCACCAGCAACATGCCCCTACTAGGATGACTTGAGGGAGGCACCCTAAACCACCATACAACCAGAAGTGGAGAATAAGACTTCGTTCGAGTTGTTGCCTGACGTCTGTCATCCTAATCCAACTGTTCGGGATGAGCATTGAAAAAAAAAAAAAAAAAGGGACGAGCATCTACCTCGAGAAGGCATTTTTTTGGACAACTCTAAGCACTTGAAAAAACATTGTTGATTGCCTTGATAATACGAGAGAACGTACTGCCGACTGAGAAAATTGAGGTAGGAAGGAACCAACTGGACCTGATGACGCCAAACAATTGTCACCATGGCTTTCGCAGTGCTATGTGGGTATAACTAAGAGACAATCGTTGGCAAGATAGCAAGGGCATGTGGCCTGCGGTAAGAAGGGACAAGGAAAACAACAGAGGTTACTCTACAATTGGCTTGGTAAAATCGGGTTGGAACAGTAAGGGGTTGTATAGTTGTACATCAACAAGTGTAAATTGGAGTTAGAGGCGGTTGAGAGATCTATCATTCTGACCTTGTCACCCTTCTCAAACAGGAAGATAAAAGAAAAAAAAACTTGAAGGAAGAACAAATCAGGAAGGAACGAATGATAGAGAAGAAAAGAGAGGAGAGGTAACATGGGAAGGGAGGTAGTGAGGCAATGAACGTTGTTATCAAAGATCTACGAACTAACTGGGGACAATCTAATGTTAGAATTACCAGTTTGCTTAGAGCGTTGTTTCCATTGAGACACAGATGGGAAATAACTAATTGACGCCGGCGGAGAGTTGAACGATAGTTAGAACTTAGAAGACTGTTTGGCGAAACACTGGTTAAAGTGGGACGACGTACACCACCCTTGCGGAAGTGCAAAAAGATATTCAAGGAGGAATATGTGATTGTTAAGAATGTGGTGGAAGCATCGCCAAACAACCTTATACTCGAGCAAGAAACAGTAAATATGTTCAAGAACATAAGAGGAAACAAATGATATTGGCGAGGAAAGAAATTGCGGAGCAGGTCCGATATTACAGGATGAAAAGTTGTTTTCAACAGCGCAGAATCAGTCAAGGGTGAGGTGAATGATTTCGGATGTAATAAAGTGTAAGTTTGTATGAACGTCTGTTGAAGAGTAGTCACAAAGGTGAGATTTGACAAATGTATCAAGAAAGCGGAGGTAGTGAGGCTGGTTCAAAGGAAGATTGATGCGTTACCACTAGATTCAATGGTCAAGGGAATGGTTAAGAGGCGCACCCGCGCAGTTTGCACACGTAGTCCGAACGTGGGCGACCTCATACACAATCATCATCCTCATGCGGCTAGTGGCGTTGCTGGTTGCAAATGCCCCATCATATCCCCTTCAAAGAACGGAGGGCATATCCATTTTAAGCTATTGACTTGGGGTGGTTGCCCAACAATTGTAAGGATTCCGGATGGAGAACTCCGAGAGTCCGCAGGCGCTAAGAGGATGACGGGTGGGAAAAATATGGAAGTGGTTTTGAGAATAAGGGAAGTTAGGACTTTCAATAAGAAACTGTTTTCAGGGGCTGCTCACCACCAATAGATGGAACCTCCCCGGGAGTGCTAGGGGTGTCTGCTCCTATCAGCACCCCTAGCATCATCCTGCGATGTTTCTTAAAAGAAAAGAAAAGAAAAAAACAAGAAAAATCTTTTCAGAAGAACGTGGGAGCGAACTTAGCCCATGAGGACTAGATTTTGACACATTGGAGTCTGTTGACTAAGAGTATGGGCAATAGAGGATAAAAATACTGCCTTATGTCGGTTAGACGCCCTTTGGAGCTCATCGTGAGTACAACATAGTCATTATGCGAGGGGTCTGTGAGAAGGGGCCGTACCTCTGGGGCTCAGGGAATGGGGAACAATCGCACATTGCGTAGAGCAGCGTTGAAATGGTTCATAGCTACGCATTGTTTCAGACTGATATTTGTTTTTTTACTCTACTTGCAGTACAACGATTTGTGGAGCTGCGTACGATTCTCATGACTGCACACGCAGTTGTATCCGGGAATTTCTTAATGTTTTCTGAGCAACTGCCTAAAGTAACCAGCCCTTTTTTTTTCTTCTTTTTTTTGCAACGGCCTCCAAGATATCATGACTGGGACCCATTTTTTAACTCTGGTCTGCATTTTGTTTTATTTCATTCTGCATTTTGCTTTATTTTATTCTGCATTTTGTCTTATTTTATTGTTTACTCTGAATCCGAATAGTTCATGGGTAGGCCAGTTTGTAACATACTCAGCCAACTTTCAGTTTAACTCTGTTCCTATACTTACTTCCAACCGCCTTCGTTTGCGGTGGCCTTCCACAATAGCATTTAGGTAAGTACAGTCTTGTCGACAGTACCCCTGCAGCAACAAGAAGAAAAAAAAGAAGAAGAAAAAGAAAAAGAAAAAGAAGAAAAAGAAAAAGAAGAAGAATCCTATACTTACTTCCAACCGCCTTCATTTGCGGTGGCCTTCCAGAATAGCAGTTACGTAAGTACAGTCTTGTCAACAATACCCCTGCAACAAGAAGGAAAAAGAAGAAGAAGAAGAAGAAGAGAAAGAAGAAGAAAAAAAAAAAAAAATCACGAAACACAATCCTCAAAAGATGAACACGGAATACAATCACGTTCAAATGCAAAGTCAAATTCGAATATCGACAATGATGATGAAGAGAGGATTCATTCCTATGTTCATTTCCTAAATTGACATCCGTATTCATTGGCATTCGTGTTCATTCCAAAGTTGCACAAGGCTGTGTATTTTCTAAATCCTGTCTTTATTCAGAAACTGACATTCGTGTGCTCGACAAGAAAAAAAATTCATATGGATCAATGAATCAGACGTTCGAAAGTAAAAAAAGCATATACACAAGAGCCAATCTGGATACAAGAGTGTTAAATTTACACTGCTACATAACCTTTGACTACCGTCAACCAGGCCACAGGTACGGGCATGTATGCAGCCATGGGATCCACCTCCCCGGGATAATGAAAAGGTCGACTGAGCCGTTGTCGGTGCGAATACCCTTACAAGGGTCTCCGCCTTGGTTTTTACAAGCGACAAAAAAATAAGTTTGGTTTGAGGTTTAAGTATACTGCGCAAGGTGCGGTTGTGTCTGTCGTTTGGGCTGACTGAGTGGTTGACTAGAACATAGAGTGTATGGGCGCGCAGACTTAAGGCACACGTGTGATTTTTCTTCCTTTTGATAAATTGTAAAGCCGATGTTGGTTGCCGGCCAATGTTTTATTTATGATTAAAATATGACTAAAAAGATGTTGTCGCTCGATTGGTGTGCTTGCCTGTGACCCGTGCGTACGTGTGGAGGGCGACATCGACAACAACGTGATTTTGAAAACGTTTCGGTAAGTTCTACACGTCGCGCAATATCCGCTTATTTAAAAGTCCGTTGAAACTAGACCCAGCCTTGGGCCTAGCGCTATTGGTTATGTCGTTAGAGTTTCATGCTGCAGGTACGAGGATCGAGGCAGCGACCGGAGGCGATGGAGCATTAGGGTTGTTGAAGATGCAAGGGCGTTGAGGGTCCGACTGGACTATCCCCCTTGGTTTTCTTGCTGGCCCATCCATGAGCCCGGTTGACGGAGCCAAGAGGGGGGGGCGCCGACAGTCTCCCTCCCCAAAGCACCGGTCCCTGATATTCGTATTTTAAGGTTTTTTTTTTTTTTTTTTTTTTTTTTTTTTTT
>BFEA01000205.1:81018-98992 GCA_003427395.1 Chara braunii | reverse complement strand
AGAAAAATAAACTGAACAACTTTTGCCTTGTGGTCATATCCAAAAACGTTACTGAATTCAAAATAAAAAATCACATACGTTTCATGTTTTGTTTTTGGAAAAAAAAAAAAAAACCAGCTTTTGCCTCAGGAGAATTAGTTTTTGAATTTTTAAAATTCGAAGACGAAGTCAAAAAATAAAATAAAAAATTGCGCAATTTAGATCTCGAAAAGATCTACAACCCCATATTTTTTGTTTTTTTTTTGATAATTTTTTAAGGTCACAAAAAATTCCCGAAAGTCGCGGCCGCACCCAACCGCGGCCGGAGCCGCGGCGGCCGTGATCACGTCCGCCCTCCGAGCTTGACACCGCGGACGCGTCCGCGACGCGTCCGCGGGTGTTTCATAGCCTAGGTGAACATGAAGCTCACAATCGCTCTGCTTCCACACCATCCTGCTATTGCACTCTCCATCTCTATCAACTTAGCACTCGCCTTATCAATTTCGTCATTGGATATACTGTCCATTTGTTCGGGGAGCTTCTCAGCCCCGTGAAGTGATAGCCATGTAGTATCTACATGACGTTGAGAGATGCTTATAGCCTTCAACTGCAATCCCTTGACAAGAGCGCAGACGAGGGTGCACTGGTGGTGATGATATCGATACTTTGACCTACATCTGTCCCACCCACCAACCGCCATCATACACTCCACCCTTCGTCCTTTCCCCGTCAAACAGAACGAATGATGATAATAGCATGTGCTTCTGTTTTGAGCTCGTGTTGGTGGCAATATGGCGAAAAGCATGTTTAACGGACTATGCTACTATCCCTAGCCTTGCTTCTTGTTATCACTTGAGATCTACCTACCCTTTGTACGGTAAAATTGTGATCTTCTGCCTGACGGGAAAAACGAATTCCCTCCTCCTCCTCCTCTATTCCTTCTTCCTCCAGTCTTGATGATTCTCAAAGATGTCTTATTCTATTCCTTATCTTCTGGTTGGCTTCGGCGCTGTTGTTTCCTATCATTGTCGTTTGGGTGTTTGTGGACGCATATTCCTCGTATATCCGCAATGGTGAGTTGAGCTGCTGATCCAGTATTTTGAGTTTTTGAAGATTCCGTTTCGGCACACGCTTCGGCCAGGACTTGTGCACATACGACTATGGTGAGGAAGAGAGTGTATGCCCTTGCTCACAGAATATTGATGACCTGGGTGCGCGGGTGTGTACGGCATGTAGATCGATTTAGATGGGGAATCGACATACTTGAGGAATTAGATGGAGTGGGAGCATCGTATGTATATACGGGGGAGGATACAGTCCTTGCTGCTGGATGGAATTTGGGGTCACTAAAAGCCTTTCACTCAAAGGTGGGCTTTACGTCAATAACCGACAGGGAAGGTATCTGGGAGATTTGAGGTAAGTTCAGTTAACTACTTCAGTATTTGACCAATCTATTGAAGGGGACAGAGGAAGGTATGATCGTACAGCGGTTCGATGTTTGTGAATTACTGAGCTTCGGTCATCGGTCTCACTCTTTTCTGCCCATCGAGTTTTTCGATTAAACGGCCAGTAGCAACACTACAAATCAGAGCTCCAGGCTTCGTATAATGGGCAGTTTTGGCCATCAAGTCTCGTCCACATTTCGTTCCTCTCTCAGTATAAGTCATCCCCCTGCTGTACGGATGACTCAAGCGTAGAAAAGTGTATTTGTTATACGCTGAATACTAGTAAATCATTGTAAATGTCCTTTACACGCATGCAAGCACACACTAACAACTGAGTATAGGGACGAGGGACCAGCAAAAGAACTGAAGGGGCCCGAGAATTGGTCCTGGAATACACACACCAACAGTACTGTCCCTGCTGAGAAGAGCCAGCAAACAAATTGTTAACAAAGTAGATACAACGGGGAATGACATACGCGTACACCGAGGAACCATGTAAGCACAAAAAGAGAGATGATAGAAGCATACAAAGCGTGTCGCTCCACTACACATCACTCGGCATGCACGTGGAGGCTTTCAGGACCAGGTGCATTCCGACGAGTCCAACATTTTGAATGTACATGGTCCCCAAAGCATCCAAAATGCTGTAGTGTGTTGTGTAATGAAGTGAGCCCCAAAGAGAGAGGAGTGATACAAGCATACAAAGAACAAAGGGTACAACATACAACGAGGAGTGATATGAGCGTGAAAGCAATCAGTGCACAAGCGCAAGCTTCAAAATAACTGTCCTCGAGCTCGGCACGTTGTCGTGACATACTCGATCGACCTGGGAGACTCCTCAATGAACTGAAGGAGGTAACTCTCTGACTGGGAGAAGACGGGCGGAGGGTGGGAAGGAGGGAAGAAAAGACCAGGGAAAGGTGGAGCAGATAGACAGACGGCATCCTCATCCACTGTCAACCTCCTTCCACTTGCTGCGAAATTCTGAAAATAAGCAATTGAAATTTTGACCTATGTCTAGGGTGTGTATTACTGCACACAATCAACTTGCAAAAACAAGAGCAATATTTATTCTTGACTTGGGTCAGTTGACTCCCTTCCCTCTCCTGTGCTGACCAGCGTGTGGGCGATGGCACAGCCTCACGCTTGCTGCACAAAGGCTGCAGTGACAGGATCGACAAAACATCAGATCATTGTCATGGACTCTCCATGCAAAGTGCCCAACCACGAGATGGTTTGTTGAGAACTCAATCAGCTAAACAATACCTCCCTCTACCTCTGATTTCTCCAGCACTGCATTTGCATTTGACCCCCCGCCCTGGCTCCCTGATCCGTGAGGTTTGTCCCAACCCTGGCTCCCTGATCCGCGAGGTTTGTCACAAAACCTTACCTGCAAAGCAAACAGCTGCGAGGATCAGCCCGGCTGTGTACCCTTGTATCAACCCCGGTGCCGTTCGCTGCACCTGCCTCAAATTCTGCGAAGGAGAGCTCCCTCTTAATCTTCCTCTGTTGGCTTTCCTCATTTCTGTATCCATTTTCCAAAGAATGCTTCCCATGAGTCTGATCAGATTCGTCACCCTTTTGAACAACATTCCCCTTGAACTCGACACCCTTGACCCAATCAACAGCTTGGTTGCTGCCTGCTCTGTTAGAATCATCTCTGCCTTCACTGACTGTCTTTGACATGTCATCTCCCACCATCTTTGACATGCCTTCTCCCATGTGGGGACTCTGTGTAGCACATGTCCCATTTCCCACATGACATGTCTTCTCATCTCTGACACTCGGGAGCGCCCCCTTCCCCGCCTCTCCACGAGGACTACCAGAAGTGTAAGACAGTGGCGTTCCTTCAGTTGCCACTAACCCCTGTTGTCCCTCTTCTTTCCTACCCTTCTCCCTTGTCGAACCTTCAGTCACAGCCTTCGCTGGAGCTCCCCTCTCTCCCATCTCTGGCAGGATCCTAACATTACCCTCAAAACCCATACTTTGTGTCATTCTGCCGTCAACCCTCTCCATATTCTTCACGTTGTCGTTCTCTGCCGGTGCAGCTGCCACCTCTGCATTTTGTGAAGGTATTATGGCCTGCAAGTCATCACTGCAAGGTTCGTACCAACGTTCTCTACTTTGCTCCCCTGATACCATCTCTGGGTCACTCCTTGTCTTATCGTCCTGCGTCACATCAGCGGCATCCAGAAGCTGCCATGTCTGTCGCAACTCGACCTGCTTGGCATCCCCAGAAACTTTTCCAGTATGACCAGTTTCCCCTTCTCCTTTATACTCAGCCTGTCCATCGTCACATTTCCCCAGCTCCATTCTTTCAACCCCGCTTGTCCATTGCCCACTATTCGCCAGCCCCGGAGGACAAGGGTTCCGTTGTGAAAGATCCATATCGCCGACTCTGCATTTGGGATATTCAGATACGACTGGCTTAGCAACCCCTCCAATACACTCATCAACTACTCTGTCGGTATCAGCTGGTGGCCAACGTGCCCTTCCATCCCTGGTCTCATCCGCTTCTCCTCTGTTGTCTTCCTTGCTTGTGCACAATTCATCATCAATTTCTCTCACCTGCGGCTTTTTGCCCACTCTCGTGCAATCCCCAGTCATTGGTCTTGCTCTCTTCCTGCTCACACTGCCATTTGCTAGATTATGCCCGGTGGTTACAATACTTTCAACATTCCTTCTGAGATTCCCGAAGCCGTCATCATCAACTTCATGATCCCCCTTCGCAGACTGAGATGAATCAGCACCGCAAGTGATCCCGCTTGGATGAAAACCTGCCAACTGCTGAGGCGCATCTTGTAAATCACATCCGTCAACATCTACGTCGGCAGTACAATCCTCTTTACATTCACTTCGGCATCGATCTTCAGCCTGAGAATGAACACCTCTGTCAGGGCTCCTTCTAGTGTGCTGGTCATGGACATCTTCGGGAAGCCCCTCTTGTGATGATGATGGCTGTGGCAGCGCGCATGCAACATGTCCCTGGCCTTGTAGCGTTGTTCTGCCCTTCGTCAAACTAGCCACTGTGCCCTCATTTGTACACCCTGGTGACCACACATTCGCTTTCTTTTGAAAACTGACCCCCGGGTCACATGTAATATATGTCTCCCTCGATGAATGATAAACACTCTTGTCTCCATCAACTTGGCTCAGACCTGCCTTTTGTTTTCCACAACATGTCGTCCCAGAGCTAGCACCCTGCTCGTGTTGCGATGATGATGGTGGTGGCAACACACTTGCAAAATCCCCCTGACGTTGTTGCATTGTTCTGCCCTTTATGCCACCAATCATTGTGCCCTGTCTTATATACACTGATGCTGGCACATCAGCTTTCGTTTGCAAACCAAGCTCCACGTCACATGCAAGTTGTGCCTTCCTTTGCGAATCACAAGTGCTCTCCTCTCCATCAGCTTGAGACAGAATTCCTTGTTGTTTTCCACACCATGTGACCCCTGAGCTAGTGCCCTGCTTAGTATCTCTACTGATGGAGCTGCATTTCCTGTCATGCATGTCTCTCCCTGCTTCTGATGCACAAAGGGATGGGGCTGAACTCTCACAGTGCTGTTCAGAGTTCAAAACCTGCGCACCCTCCACAAATCTCTTTCCCTCCAACCACCTTGGAATCATTTCCTGCAGAACAGACAGCAACCACTCCATCTGATCAAAAATGGTTCTCAAGAAGGCTACAGTCCAGGAGGAGGGAAGAGTGGGGGGGCGAGTGAGGGGGTAGAGGGGACGCGGAGGGGGAGGGGGAGAAATTTGGAACACGCAAGTGTTGGAATGGTCACCACAGTGCAGCAGCGAAAACGTGAAATATGAGAGAGAGATATTTCTGAGAGCACTGTTGTTCTTCTTGCTATCTTAAATGGGGGGCAGCCACATGAATGAAAGCCCTGTCAGACTTTGTTTTATTTTCCCCCCTTTGAAAGGCGTAGCCCCAAACCTTGTTGTATCCATGTGATTCCATCAGGATTACTACTCGTGAGCTGTTAGTTAACACTAACTGAATAGTCGCATGTGTACCATTCTGAACGCATGCGCTGAGTGCTTAGCGAATCCATGGCCAGAAGCACAAGATCGGTGAAGTAGACCTGGAGGCAATGGGTCTTAAACGTGAAGACAGTTGGCTGCAGACAGAGGCAGAAACGCCTCCAGAGCAGTCTTGTGTGAATTTATGCAGCCCTCGGACATGAGAAGGGAGAACTAAGACAAAACAGATCCTCGTATGTATTTGTTATTGCGTTCAGAGTGCAGAGACTATCGGCCTCTAGAATGTGCGAGTTGAGAGGCGCATATACATACCAAGCCAGGGTGGAAGAGAAGAGATAAATTGATAATACATAAGAGCACACTGAACAAACGAACTCCCTGAAGAAGGAAGAAGACTGTCCCTCCAGAGACCAGCAGCAACATTTGTTGACATGCCCCATTGCTCTCATGCCAGTCTGTTCGATACATACATCTGTAACTATTCTTGTCCGCTAAGTTGAGCTCCAGTGACATATTTTACATGCTTAAATGATGTTTTCACATTGTGATTGACTGCTAAGTAATGGCCTGGCCGCACCGCTCGCTGGAAGTGTCAAGCGACGAGTGCATCTTAGAATGGGCAAAGATATATCAACGGATATTTTTCAAAGTGACCGATGTATCCTCCCACCTTCCAGGTGAAGATGCACTCAACATTTTTCACATCTAGTACGGCAACACCCGGAAAACTCTATTCAAACCGTGACCCAGCAATCCTTTGCCTGATATTCATTTCGCCGTACGAGATGTATTGGTGCTCTCTGAGTTTCTACCAGTGCTGCTCTGCTTTTGAGACACAGATCCTCCTCCTCCTCCTCCTATTTGCTCCTTGTTCCTGTGGGTAATGATTCGCTCTCCTGCTGCATTGTGCAATGCTGACTCATCCACTCAATAGAGCATTGAAACGATTCCAATGAATGCTCCCTTTGTTTGCGCCCTCAAAGTGCAAAAAGAGGGGACCATAATCACACCATGTTGCGGACCATTGCATCTTCCGCAACTCTTGATGACATTTCATCCCCCTCACGATTTGTTCAAAATCCATGTTCTTTTGCTTCATCCACTCGTAGAAGGGGTTATAACTACTAATAAGGAGAATGAGGAAGACGTAATCCCACCAAGCTGCACAGTCTTACCTCTTTCTCAACCTTTGGCGACGTCTCCTCCACGTCACGGGTTGGACTCCTGCCCCCTTGGTCCCTGATCAGCCTTAGCCTTGAACCATACAGGTGGTTGACCAATTCCCCGTGTCCATGGATTGGGTAGATATCCACAAGGCTGGGAAGCAGTAGGGCTTCATCATATCCGCTGTCGCTGAAAAATAGGTTGTCATGAAGGCTGCCAGATTCAGCATCAGCTTGAGCTCTTAAAAGCCTGGACCACCTCCTACCAACACATGAAACACAGCAACTCATCCCGTCCACACGATCACACTTACAACACCAGCCGCCATCTGCAGTACCACTCTCTTCCCCTGGAAGTACTCTGCCCCTGTCATTGATAGCAGGCACAGCCTCTGCCTTGACTGGCACTGACCACATGCTTCCCCCACTGGCAGAACTGGACAGACGCACCGCTATCATGGATGTGGCTGGAACTGGAATCATAGTTGAACTGCCGAACTGGTTATGACCCACAGCTGATTTTCCGTGTGCTCCTGATATAAGCGCCGGGTGTTTTGCATCTGCGATCAACTCATGATGTGGTGCTGGTTCATACCCTGTAGCGCCAGAGCCCGGTGTGGCTGCTTGGGAGGTTAGAGGTACCTGCTCATCAGTGGTAAGCTTGGGCTGCTGCAGAAATATTTGAGGTGCTGAACAAGGTACCCCAGAAATGCTAGGAGAAGACGGAAGAGAATGTGTTGCCGGAGATTCGACAACACATGAAGGAACAGGTAGGGGTGGGGTTAGAGGAGGAGGCGGCGGAGGAGGAGGTGGCCTGGGGGCTGCCCAGTTAATTGTTGAACCATCTGATCCTGGTGGTGCTGGACACACTATTTTGCTCCGGCTTCCAGGATCATCTTCAGAAGGCACCGTCTCCATTACTCCAAACCTGGCTGGCAGAGGCATGGATCGCGTTGATGACTGGACGAGCGGATCCATGAGGACCCGACCCTGGGGACTCAAGCTAGATGGTTCTCTCCCCGCTGCTGGTATAGGATGCCCCCTTGAGCTTGCCAGCAAAGGGCTTTGTGAGCCTTCCCTGCAAATGCTGTGAACTGTCCACAATGGCTCCGGTTCGTTCTCCTCTCTGCTGTCCTCACTAGTGGCAAGGGATGATTGGAGCTTTGTCATCTGACCCACATGTGGGACTCTGCTAGAACTCACCCTCGATGGCGATGGTCTGCTGGAGTCGTATATGCCCTTTGGACTCATACCAAGGCTCCCTGGTACTTTATCCCACACTGTGGGAGGTTCTCCGCCAGCTCTCCAGCACGGCCGCTCGGTCTTCTGCTCAGATTGGTGTCGTGGCTGTTGCATGCTCACTCCCACAGCTGCCAACTCCTTCTGTGGTTGATCCCCAAAACCACTTCCGATATGATCTTTAGGCAGAGCCATGCCATGTCCTTGTTGATGTTCCACGACAGTCCGAGGCTTCATCCCCTGCTGCTGCCTTGGGTGATGTGCAGCAGAGTGGTCAAAGGCAGAGGCTGCAGCACTCTGACAGCCGGAGAAAGGCCCTCCTCGCAGGGGGCCGTTCACCATCCTTGCATTCTCCATGTGAAACTGTAGCGATGTGCCAGGTTTGGCTGAAACACTGGCCTCTTGCCATCCGCTATTTCCTCCTCCTCCTCCTCCCATGAATGGGAATGCACACGTGTTTGTCAAGGAAAAGGATTTCGGAGGCTGAAATGTCTCTCGACGCCCACTTCCTCCTCCCATGAGCTGAGGGACTCCAACTGTGTTTGGCTCTCGCCCACTGCTCACGCCTTGGGCCAACCTCTCCAACAACGATATGCCATTTCCAAAGAGCACAGGTAGAGACTGTAGCTCCTGCAGAGCCTGTAATCCTTGCAAGGCCTGCAATCCCTGGACACTTTGGAGCAATGATTGAAGCTCCTGTAGACCATGCAATGCCTGGAGTCTCTGGAGATCTCCCAGAAGCCCGAGATCCTGAAGCCCATGCATGCCATGCATCCCTCCTTGCAGATTGAGTAGCAAGTTCTGCAGAGGTTGAAACCCCTCCAGGCCTTGAAGCACTTGCATGCTCTTCAGAGCTTGCTGCAACCCCTGCAGTTTCTGCAGGCCGTGAAGGATCTGAAGGTTTTGGAGGCCCTGCAATCCTTGCAATCCTTGCAATCCTTGCAACCCTTGCAGCGTCTTCAGAGCTTGGAGGGCCTGCAAAGCCTGCAGTCCTTGGAGACCCCATAGACCCAAAATTCGGCCGGCAGCATCTTTTTGAACTGATTTCGATAATCCGTCTGATGTTCCCACTGCTGGGATGGGAACCGGTTGTGGAGGTGGCATCATGACAGATGGAGGAGGTGGCGGTGGAGGAACAGGTGGAGGTGGTGGTGGAGGTGGTGGTGGTGGTGGTAGCGGTGGTGGTGGTGGAGGGGGTAGTGCTGGAGGGGCCGCCATGCCTCGCACCTCATGGGTGGTATACCCTGACCTACTGGATAAACCCCATTTTCCCTTCCTGTGGTCTCTACGTACCTCAACGTGACCCTGGCGTGTGTCATGGATTACACTTCTTACTTCTCTCCCACAACTGGTTAGCCTCGTCATTGTTGATTTATCACTACCCGCAGGATGGCATGCATGAGATGAGACTGCTCCCTGCTTGTCTCCACATTGCTGCTCAGATTCTGTCCTTGGACCAAGTGCAATCTTATTATCACTGCCTTGTGTTTCACCTGTAGAGATGTCTTTCCTGACATGCATGTAGACGCCGTGTGGTGGCTTCATACCATCCACTGGTTCAAACCCTTGCCCTCTGCTCATCAGCCCAACTGCATCCTTGCTTCTTACAGACTGACAGTCACTTTTGCTAACTGGGATGAGCTTCGTCGGCCTTTGCCCTACCCCCCGTCCCCCACTTCCCATCTTCATCACCTGCTTTGTTTGCTGCTGTTTGCGTTCAGCATCCCCTGATAGGCATTCATCTCCCACCGCATGCCCCGCCAAGACTCTTCCGCTGCTTCCGCTGCTGAAGCTCAAGCTTTCTTCTGAAGATGGATGCACTTGATGACACCTATCCTCAAAATTTGACTTACATTCTGATTTGATCAATGACAACGGCTGACCAATTGCTGCAGAGGCAAGTGCTTGGCGACATGCTCCTTGCACAGCACCAGTATTTTCTTCCTCAAATCCAAAGGGAACATCAATAGCTCCACATGGCACGGGCTCCAAGGCTTCAACTTTTGTAAAATCATTAACATTTGCAGCCTCAACTAAAGCTCCTTTCATGAAGCTATTGCCGTCCTCCATGGAACAGCCCCAAAAGGCGGCCATAACTTCTTCCGTGCTCTCCATGTTCATTGCATCCAAAGTCCATGTCTTCTCCTCCACTACATCCGATAGGCCGGCCTCAACTAGTTTGCCACTCTTCGCTTCAGACAGAGCGTCGTGTTGTGTTGCATCCCATCCTTCTTGTTTCGGCTTCAAAAGTACGACATCATTGCCCCTCTCATCAACACCATCCATCAAAGGATCTGCGTTTCTATCTGTGGCTGAATTGCTGAGCTTTTCAATACCTTTTTCAGAGGCAACTATTGTGCTCTTGTCCTCTGCATCCCCCCCCTCGCTTCCAACTACTCCTCTCATGCTAGAAACACCACCAATCTTGGGCGAGGACCGTGCCACCCCTGACACAAACATTGTGCTGTGTGGCAGTCCAGCTGTATCATTCCCACCACCCTCTACCTTACGATCATGGTTCCTTCCCTCCTCGCATCCCTGAGAGTATCCTTCTGAATGACGTGTCCACTTCCCGACATCTCCAATGTGAGCCTGCACTTTTTTCATTTCTGTTTGCATGCCAGCAACAGCTTGATCCTGGTCACTACTGTGTCCCAGGCAAGTTTCCGCACACTGACTGACAAGATTTGCACCTGCTACCGTCTGCCAATCGAATGAGGCATTTGCACCTTTTCCTCCCACTTCAGCTGGATGCTCCCTGTTGGCAGAATGTTCACGATCACTTTTGCCATATAGGCAACCTGCAGAGGGACCATCTGACCTTGTCCTCTGCTTCGAAGAGCTCTCGAGCAAACAGTTGTTCTTGTCATTCCTATTGCTGTCTGATGGCCGACTTCCACTTTCTTCACTCCTGTCTCCATCACTACTCAGGGAGAGGTTGCAGTCTTCTGAACACAGTGTAACTCCGTCATCACACCTTTCCTGTCCGGATTTAGCACAGAGCTGTGAGCCTGCAAGATCCACCTGTACGACTGCACAATCGTCATCTGCTGAACCCTTGCCAACCCCACTGCAATCAACAACACTAACTGCTCCAATCCTGCCCACATCCCCTTCCGCTCCTACAAGGTACTTTTCTGCCTCCTGTTCATTAAACTGCACAGTCTGGCAGTTAGGTGCGGCTGGGACTCTCCCTGGGCCCTCATGAGCTCTGCCACAACCTGACCCAGTGACGTCCTCTGTAGAGAACGATCTTTGAAAACTTGAGATACAAACTTCAACATCCGGCAGTGTGGAACCTAAAGGAGGCTTTCTAGTATCATTCATGACAGTGCTCCCAACTGGTGGCAGAGAAACGCCCCCTGAAGAGTATGTCAACTTTGTTCCAGACGACTCCAACTCTCTGGGGCTCACTCTGTGCTTTTCTGTGCACTCCACACCGTCATGGCACTGTGCATTGGCTTGCACTGCATCAGAAGACTGTAAAGATCTGTTGCAATGAGGATTGCTACTGGCGCCTGTGGGAGGGACAGCCGGCTCCACCATGTCAAAACCTGCACAAATTGGAAAACAGTTGAAAACACCTTATTAAGTTATTACTAATTAGGTAGTCTCTTGCCAAATATGACTGACCACCTACGAGAATATACGTTCCATACCTTTCTCAGTCTTTTGCCAAAAAATAGATAGAGTGAAGTGTGATGACCTGCAAACTCAGACTGAAAGACCTGCTGTTTTCTAATATTTGTGTTACCAATTTTCCCCACAACAGCCCCAATTCCACCCAGATGATTAGATTCAGAATCAATCAGCTTTTGTCATATTGCAGACCATGAGAGCACTTGAGTTGAGACAGTCCACGATTTAAACAAGTTTACAATTAAGCAGCTATTTGGTTATCCTTGGGGTACCCCTTCCATTTGTTCTTGCTGCCCATGTTGATTGTGGTTGGGCGGCAGCTGCCCACATCCCCGTGTGCCCTAACGGCCCACTTGCATGTTATGAAAGGAGGCAGAGTAAAGGGCAAGGTATACCGGTCCAGTAGTCTGAGTCCAGGGCCAGTGGAGGGGAATATCAGCCTCATTTGCAGCATGGAAGTTCAGGCGGCCTCGAAGCCGATGTGCAAAGAGGCAATACTCCGGTATATCTTTGCTGGGGGCACAAGAATCGGCCTCATTTGCAGCGTGGAAGTTTGGGCGACACACTGGTGTAGCAAGCACTCACCATAGCATCACTGATGAGGAAGGAGGCGGGCTTGGCCCTCCACCTTGGCTATGGTGGAGGGAGACTCCGGGGGAGTAGGAAGAGGAGCAAGATGGCGAGCAAGGAGGAGAGTGAAGGGGGAGCTTACCTGGCTATGGTGGTCTGCATCTTCTACTTCTTGGTTGGCGCTGCACCTGGAAGGCCCCATTGGGGGTTGGCACCTACAAGGAATACTCCGGGCTAGTGCTAGGCTTGGCGGCCATAATAGCAAGGACACATTAGCTTTGCTTTGTCCTTTGAACATCGGAGCTTCACTCCGATACCCCGCCACAGCCACCTGCTCGACCAAGTAGGAGGAAGGTGTATGAGATGGCTATGGTGGACCCTTTCAGTGGCTGGCAGTAAGGGGAGGATTCAGACATTGGTCCAAGTTCATTCTTTCATTGTTATTATTATCATTATTGTTAAGAATGCAAGGAAAATGAGCAACAGCGAAATGACAGAATCCGAATTGCAACATCACATTGAAAGCCAGATAGTCATAAACTGTCCACAAAGCAGAAATGCACTGATATCACACCGAAGGAGAACCAGAGCAGCGAACTCAATTGTCAATGAAAGCATTCTCTCGCCGCCACCAACAATGTACTCAAAGCTCTTCCTCCTACTGGCGCTCAGCGCCCAGGGTACGATCCTACAGCAACTACGCTAGCCTACAGAAATGACAAAGCAACCAGTTGCTGCCTCCGCCAGGACCAGGTACGTGCTCTCACATCACCCCGCCCTCTCAATGCCCACCCTCGACTTCCCCCACAGCTTCTTCCCATCTCCCGAAGACCACCGCCATACCCTGCTGACCAATCTCGAACTCAAGCCCGGCTATGGAGCCTGAGCTCTGGCGCTGCTGCCATGCAGCGCCTACTTCCCTGTGATTGTGCTCGCCCAGGCACCTAGCGCTAGCAGCCCCAAGCGAATGTTCCAGCAGCGGTGCCGCCTTGCACACAAGTGCCCGAATGCTGTGCTCACGGCCAGACGCATTGCTATATGCAAACTGGCCTGGCCCAGGACCGCTCAGACAGTGGCCTCCGCCCGCAGCAGTTAGGTGTGCCCAACCACCCAGCACCCAGTGAGGTGTTCCCTGCCCTCTGATGGGCCGAAAGGCCTGCTTCCACGAGGTAGCAAGAAGAGCCTAGAAGGCTCGTGGAAGTTTCACATGTAACTGACTGGCACGGGGTAACGGTCAGCCGCCCCACCAGGGCCTGCGAAATTGCGGTATTCAGGCCTCATTGACATTCAGGGACCGCCTTCACTTAGGGCAGACACATGTTTGCTGTATGGGCCCCGTACGAGTATGCCGAGGGCTTGAACCCCTTGCAAGATGAAGTTGGGAGAGTATTTGGAGGTTGGAGATGGTGGTGAGATGAAGGGGGATCGGCATTCTTCTTCTTCTTCTATTGTTATTTCTTCTACTTCCGTTGAAACATTTTCTCACATCGCAAAGCACCGCATACTATATATCAACGAAAATGCAGCCAAAACAGAGGGAGGAGCGCTGCAGCATGTCCTTTGAAATGATTTCTCACAGCAAAAGCACCATCTACTAAATATCACCGAAACTGCAGCCAAATCAAAAGGAGGTAGGCTGAAGCGGGATAAGAATCACGATAAAGAGGAGGTGGAGTGTGGGAAGGTGGATGAGGAGGAGGAGATGTGCAGGAGGAAGTGGGTCAGGCGAAGCGGAAGCAAAAGACATGATGAAGTTATGAAACAAACTGGACGCAAAGAAGCAGGGAATAGAAAATTAACTGAGAGATCGGTGGAACTTAACAGCGTAGAATAGAACACTTGCAAACGTGGAGAATGGGATAGTTTCGAGTTCCCCTCTTGATCGGTGGAGTCCAGAACCCCTGCTTTTTTTTTCTGTTTTTTTTCAGAACCACTGTTGTAACTCCACCAATCCAGAGTACAGAGGCGTTCAGAAACACAGAAAGGAGTTCCACACTTCATCCCATGGCCAAAAGCACAGAAAGAGGGAATTCTACACTTTCTCCAATAGTCAATGCTTCGAGAAGCTGGCTGCTTGCTTTTAACAGGGTGAATGGCACATTGCACATCTCAGGGCTGGAAAGCAGAAGTATATACCTGGATTAACTTCAGGCCTGTGTATATCAGATTCAAGGGTACCACAACCTTGACCTTCAGGCACACACGCAGAGCTGTTGGTGGGAGTGTTAGCTTGATCGCAGATGCTGCAAATGCACTTTCCATCTCTGTCAAATGGGAAAAGGTGAAAAAGTGGCACGAAGGCAGGTAAGTAGTTCATCAGAGAAAATGAAGCTCAATCACCCCCACTTGCTGTTAATCAAATTCACAATTTGCAATTCTTCCTTGGGAACTTAACAATTCTTGCCTCCTACTCTTGTATCGTTCAACCCCGATTTCAAGCAGCCCCTGACACCAACCACCCCGATTCAGACTCCATTCCACTCCCTCTGCATTCCCAACACTTTCTCCCGGCTTTTGTTAGGATGCCAATTGAAACCACCACTACGTCCAAGCCTCTTGTACCGGGGCGGATTCCCCCTGCACACCAAGCTTCGTCAAAGCACAGCGCCTTTCATTTTTTACTTTCGCCAGGCACCACCTGCAACCAGGGTCCACCAGCCCTGAGCTTCTAAAAAACCTGGAATGTTACATTGTTTATTCTCGAAGTTGCCTAGGAAAGGTAGGCATGACATACAATATGGTAAAGGACATCCTGTCACCTCTTGATTGGAATGCAATAACATCATGATTGGCTTACCGAACGGAACTTCAATCACTTCACGACTTCGCCCTACCCACTGCTCTGATGGTCGCAGACGATCTCACAGTTCTTGTCCGTGCTAACAACAGTTCCTTCCAAGCTCTCTCGAGGGCTATGGAAGCTTTCCGTCTCGCATCCGAAATGAAGGTCAACTGGAGCCAGACCGAAGGATGGTGGCTAGCAGACGACACGCCCCCCCAACCCGAGGGCACAGACACACCCATGTCATGGTCCACGGGCAAACAGGCACTCAGATACCTAGGTATCATCGTCAACAAGGATGGTGTCTGGCCGGGCATGGGCCACAGCTTAATTGCTAAAGCAATAACTCGCTTGGCCCCATGCATGAACGCACAGGCATCGCTGATCGGGAGGGCACTAATCATAAACACAGGCATCTTCTCCACACTTTGGTACATCGCATCCATCTGGTCTCCTCCGGATGCAGACTTCCAAACCATAAAGGCTAGAGCAAGATGCTATCTATGGACAGGGGACCCCAACCGAACCTCATGCATCAACAGAGTAGCATGGAGCCACATCATTAGGAAACCGCAGGAGGGAGGCCTAGGGCTAATCGAACCCAGGCAAGAATCAACAGCACTACAAATGAAATGGATCATCAAGATCCTGACCAGACAATACCTACCATGGACCAAGATGGCTCTAGAGAGCATAAGAAACCTAGCACCGATAAGCTCCCCACCGAACATGAGCGGCTACTTCTGGATTATGGCAAAGGAGTGGACGATAAGATCAAGCAGACCCCGCAGAAACACCACACGTAACTCAGTCAACCAGGCAGCCCCAACACCCAACCCGTACTGGACCCCGACTCTGAAAGCCAGGCGACGTATGATGCCAAGCAAACGTGGCACAGCGGAGAACAAAGAAGAGGCCCCGAGACAACCGCTGTTTTGCAACGAGCGGATCAAGAACCCCGAGGGTAGTCCCTGGTCACTAAGAACGAAGGACCGAAGATGGCTGTCGTGGGTTGAAAAAGGGGTGTGGCAGGTAAAACACCTGTGGGCAGAAGAACGGGGGGAATGGCGAACGGAACACGAACTCCGAAACACCCTAAAAGGATGTCACGCTCTCGCTGACAACCTAATTTAAATCCAGAAGAGCATCCCACCCCCTTGGCCCCGCCTCTTGAAAGAAGACTTCTCCTGGAAACCAGGGGACTGGGGTATACTCATATCCCAAACTTCACCGAACAGAGCATACCAGTTTGCATCCCGCACCTCAACCACCGGCTACCTTTCCAAATTTTACTCCTAACCCATCGCCAATCACAACCTCCAGGAACTAGCCATTCTCAACAGAGAACCTTTGCTAGAGACGATAGAGTCCTTCCTTCCTTCGAAAAGTGAGGGTAACAAAAACCAAACCATGGATAATCTTCCAGCCTGGCCTCAGCATAACGGAGCTCGAATTCGATCCTAAGGAGTGGATACGGAAACAAAGCAAAACCGGAAATTACGACGACAAATTCGGGTACAACCTAGGCCTCCTGACCACGGACCCCAACCCCAAACTTGTAGACAGATGGAGAAAGACACTGAGCCTAGAGCCTACAGCCTCAATATCCATCCCCTGGACAAAACACCTCCCCATCAGACCAGCTAGAATCCGTAGCTGACAGTGGCTCCTAGCCCATGCAACACTCCCTGTCAACCAGTGGCTCCACAAAAGAAGAAAACACTCTGATCCCGACAGCTCTGAACTATGCGTAATGTGCAATGACAACGTCCCTGAAGACATCCCCCACTGCCTCCTCTACTGCAGCCAGGCCGCCTGGATATGGAACAAAGTCCGAAACCTATGGTCCCACCTCTTCTCATCCCCTCCCCCCAACCTCACCCCTCTGAACATCCTAYTTCTATCTAACATCCCCGACAGCCTCAGAAGTGGAAAAGCGGTCTGGTTCCACATGATCAGGAAAATAGCCCTGTGGGTCATATGGAAAAGGAGATGTACCAGGACAATCGAGGGTTCAGAAGCGGCCAAGGAGGAAATGTGGAACCTGCTGCTGAGGATGGTGGAAACAGAGATCCGATGCAAATGGAGGAATATATCAACAGCAATGAGAGGCAAACCTGAAAGACTCACACTCAGGAGACGAATCTTCATGAGAGACTGGTTGCTACAGGGGAAGATCACGACAGTCTCAGACAATAAGTTACACCGGAAGAAAAGGGCCACTACAACAACAACAACGATTGTAGCCCCGAGAGGGACGAATTGAGGTTCTAGCCTCAGACGGATAGACATCTCTCCCGGTTTTCTTGTGCTTCAATACCTATTCGACAGAACCAGCAGGGTATCTGAGAGGAAAGCTAGGGTAGGGCAAGCTGACAGTCAATCCTCCCATACAGGAGTAATCAATGCTGGTCAGGGTTCCTTCGGCCAGATGGAAGGAAGCGTGGGTGTGTACAATGTTGTATTCAATCTTGACTTGCCGGGGGAATAGGAACCGGACTGACGCTCCCCAGAATGGACACGGAGCCAGGGCCATAAGGACCTGTTTATTAAAAAAAAAAAAAAAAAAAAAAAACTAAGTTCCATGGTTGCCCGTTGCTGTCAGACCGCACCACCTGAACACCAGCAGTCAGGTGCACAATCTGAGCCACGACGTGTGGAGAAGGACATCCATGAGCATCATCGGGGGAGGTGAAATCATGTCGTCGAGTTCAGATTAATAACAATCACAGGATTTTGGATGCCCGTCCCTGTCATACCCCACCTAAACACACATGGTCAGATTCATCACCTGAACCGTGACATGTAGACAAGGACATTCGCGTGCCTTCTGATGGAGGGACGACAATCACAGGATTTTGGACGCAGAAATGGGAATCATGTGCTTCTCCCTCCCTTTCAGCTACGGCAGAAAAATTCTCATCAAATGGTGAAGAGTTTGGAAGGGTAGTTCATATATATTTATTCAACATACGCACAGGCAGTGTTGCATACCCCGACAGTCGGCAGCCCTTGACTGGTCGGCTGGTCAGCACCTACAAGTCAGGGTTCGTCGCCACCCCCCAATTTCTTCATATTTTTCATTTCTTTTTTTGGCTCCAGAACCCCTTATAACCCCACCAACAACCCCATACCCGTCCCTAATACCCCCATACCTCCCCCCC
>BFEA01000205.1:31351-55992 GCA_003427395.1 Chara braunii | reverse complement strand
AAAAAAAAAAAAAAAGAGAGAAAGAAGAAGACAGCGGGGGAAAGGCGGCGAGGGAGGTAAGGAAGAAGAAGGGGATTGGCGAGGAGGAAGTGCTGGCAGCCATAGCTGACCGGGGAGTTGAACGCGAGGGTTGACCGGAAGCGTTGACCGGAGTTGACCGGGGGTTGACCAAGGGTCATAGCAGCGTTGACCGGCATTGACCAAGGCCTTGACCAAGACTTTGACCAAGCTGGAGTTGGTAACATCTCGCCAAAACCTTAGCCTGCCCCTTGCCCTATGGATGTGCACATACCCCTTGGTACTTGCTGAGTACAGTCTGTCTGTCTATTCTTTCTGCATCGAGTCTCTTCTGTCCTAGGTCATAGAACTCTGTGGATGAAGGATAGGGTCTGGATGACGAAACCCTAGTCTGACCTTGTAGGGCTAAGACTGTGGCTGATCCAACTTTCCAGGGGGGCATAACCCTCCCAAGGACCGGTACTGACCGGCTGGAAACGGTTGGTAGGACTCAGTGGGCCTGAACGGCAGCTAGGGCTGACACACCAGGCAGTCCTTAAGTGTTGAGGGCCTGTTTGAACCAGTCCCCTACCGGACCAAGTAAGGCTGAGGATCTGTGTCTGACGACTCGACTGTCCAGGAGGTCAAACCCTCCCAAGGACCGATATAGACCGGCGGGCTGCTCGGTGTGGCACAGTAGGCYGGAAAGGCTGAGTTGTGGGCTGAAAGCACAGGCAGAACCAAGCTGATCACGTCGTCCTGTCTGCGACGTTAAAGAATTCTTGAGGAGTTACGGGGGATCTCCTTAAATGCCTCCTGATCAGCCACTGGTTCAGTAGTGACAGCCATAGCATAGGTCTAGGCTAGAGGCCATAGTTGACACGATCCCTGTCAGGATTCTATAAGTCTTAGATTGAGTCAGTAGGTCTATCAGTCAGGGGTCAGAGTCTACGTGGTGAGGTTTGGAACCACTAACCCGGTTGTACACTTATCACTATGGTTGAGACCCGTAGTGGGAAGGAGACTAGCCTCTATAGAAAGAAGCAGCAAGAGAAGATGGCCGCCATAGTGAAAGAGAATAGGGAGAGGAAAGACCGTGAGAAACAGGCAAAGCTAAAGGCTATCGCAGACGAGCGGGCGGCGAAGATGAAGGAAGTGGAGGAAGAGATGAAGAAGAAGGAGAAGGTTGCTAAAGAAGAAGCGGCAGCAGAAGAGGAAAAAGAAAGGATGAGGATTGAAAGCAGAGAAGGGAGCAGTGGCACGAAGAAGGGCACAGACGCTGAGATTGAGAAGAAGATCAGCGAGTGGGTTGCTAACTTATCGTTGGGGGAAGATGAAGAGGCGGAATCATATGTGACTGAGGATGAGAAGGCCGCATTGGCCGCTGAGCTAGCAACCATGACGGATCCTATGGAGCGAAGAGAGAGGGAAGATGAGCAAAAGTTGCAATGGAAGCTGAGAATGAAGAGGGAGAAGAGGAGGATGAGTGAAGAAGTGAATAAGATGACCGCAGCAGTAGCGAAGGTGCAGGAATGTAGAGCGGAGGTATTGGCCCAGCCAGACGATAAGGCCAAGTGGGACAAGGTACTGGGATACCTGGAAGTGTTGAGCAAGGCCTGGATGGAGGAGCACCAGGCTAGTTGGAGTCAGGATGTCACGTTGAGTGCCATGCGGTCAGGATTTAGGGAGTTTGCACGCGAGATCGTCACCCACATTGGGGGGGAAGTGAAACAGTTGAGGGACAACGTAGGGAAGCACTGTGAAGGCGCCATTGAGGGTGCCAAAGCCATAGCTGCTGCAGAGGGCGAAGGTAGACCCCGCAAAGAGTCTGTAAAGCTCAAGTTTCCAGACGCGTACGGGGGAAAGAAGGAGGAAAACTTTGACAATTGGGAGGCCAGTGTCAACAATTATATCTCTTTGCAGCATATCCTAACTGAGGAGCAAGTCCTCGTGGCCTTCCAGGCCCTCAAGGACGAAGCAGCTAGTTTCGCTAGGTCTCTTGCGCATACAGCCGGTTGTGAAAACAACCTGGTTGCATATTCCAAGGTCACCCCTCTTTCCCAATTCCTCAAGCTCCTTAAGGAGCGTTTCGCCGACCCGACGCGAGGCATTAGAGCCTCTGACAAGCTACAAACGATCCACTCACGACAGTGGAGGAGTGCCAAGGCACTCAAGAGTACCATGGACGACTTGGTAGCTGTCCCGGACCATGGGGTCACTGAGCCCCAGTTGGTCCACTTGTTTTATCGTTCCATTCCAGAGGCCCTACGTGGGCATTTCTTTGACAAGTCTCAGCAGGCCGGCATCACTTACGATGCATTGAGTAGAGAAGACGTCCTGTATGAGTCGAAGTCTATGCCAGTCACCACTTTCTGGCATAAGGACCTGGAGAAGGGGAAGAAGTGGAAGGATCGTACCATCTCAGACCAAGTGAAGACCAAGGATCACATGATCCTGTCGTTAGAGGAAGGTGGTACCGATGAGGTCCCATATGATCAGATTGAGTGGGGCCTCGAAGATAATGGCAGTAGTGTGGGGCAGGGGAGGTCTTACGCTGCTGTCGCGGATGGAGGGAGGCCACAAGGAGGAGGAGGAGGCGAGGGCCAAAGGGGCCAGGCCATGGGAGGCCGAGGACCGGGCGCACAGGGGGTTGGCGGACAGGGAAACCGCCAAGCGGGAGGTAGGGGTCAAGGTCCCCTGTCAAATCGCTAGGGTAATCGGTCCCCACAGCGAAGAGGTGGAAGGGCACCTCAAGGAGGATGGCACCCAAGCTTGCCACAGGACAGGCCCTGGGAAGACTTGGACTTGGACCAGCGCGCATGAACGCGTGGACAGGGGTCAGTGCGTATTCTGTGGTGACCCGGTCCAAGTTATCAAATTTTGTCCAAAGTATAGACAGGCCCGTTGGGCTGCCCTGCAGTCAAAAGGCAGCCGCCAGCAGGGGTTGCAACTGCCCCTACTTCCACACCATGTGGAGAAGTGAGCGCGCGCGAACAGGACACTCCCAACCCACATGAGCCTATGGCAGAGGTTGCAGGCCCGTGCCTAGATAGTTGTTCAGAGACTGCTTATATTAGCATCTCTTTAGGCACGTCCCTCACAGGTGTGGCAGAAGAGTTAAAGGAGAGGATGCCATCCTGGGCCAAAATGAAGAAGGAGAGTAAAGGACAACTGATTTTGGTAGATGTAGAGGTGTTTAGGAGTAGGGTAGGGGCCCTTATAGACTCAGGGGCTMCCCGTAGTTATATCAGYCGTAGGGCGCTRAAGAAGCTGAGGCTAGGACTAAAGGTCCAGAAGTTAATAGACCCTATAGTCAGTGTTCTCGCAGACAACCGCACAATGCGCGTTGAGGACTATGTAGAGGGAGTTCAGGCGTACTTTCGTTTAGAGAAGAATGGGAAGGTGGAGAAAGTTTTGCATTCCCTAACTCTCCTCGTACAAGATGACCTTCCTTTCGATGTAGTGTTAGGAATGGATTGGGGAGAGGAAGCGGGGGCCACACTCCATCCGAGAGAGCATGAGTGTAGGCTCCCTAGTCCGTCATGCGAGGTTAAGACTGCCCGCCTGTTTCATGTGTCGGGTGTAGACAACACCTTGGCACATTGCTGTCTCAGTGCTCCCGCGTTTGCGCGATTAGTGAGAAAGGAGCAGTTAGAGGAACAGGTCTTTGTAGTGTATGTTAGACCTGTCATTGAGGGCCAGGAAAAGGATAGTTCCACGGATCCAGCTATTGCCAAGCTCCTGGAAGAGTTCAAAGATTTGACTGAGTCGCCGACGGGGGTAGTGTCGCGACCCATCCAGCACAGGATAGAGATAGAGCCTGGCAGTAGAACTCCTAAGGGTGCAGTCTACAGGATGTCCCCTAGAGAGTTAGAGGAGCTTCGCAAGCAGTTAGACGAACTCCTTGAGAAGGGCTGGATCAGGCCCAGTTCGTCTCCTTTTGGAGCACCAGTTTTGTTTGTCCCCAAGAAGGAAGGAGAGCTTCGTATGTGTATAGACTATAGGGGTTTGAACGCGATCACAGTGAAGAATGCTGAGCCGCTGCCCAGGATAGACGATCTTCTAGATCGGGTGCAGGGTTGTAAGTATTTCTCTAAGATAGATCTGAAGTCCGGATACCATCAGATAGAAATTAATCCTGATGATCAGCACAAGACTGCGTTCCGGACTAGATATGGGCATTATGAGTTTATAGTGATGCCTTTTGGACTAACCAACGCGCCAGCTACTTTTTAGCGTTGTATGAATGACCTGTTTAGACCGTGGTTAGATAAATTTGTAATAGTCTACTTAGATGATATCCTAGTCTTTAGTAAGACCCTCCAGGAGCACCAGGGTCATCTGAGGCAGGTCTTGGAGAAGCTTAGAGAGGCTAACTTCAAGATCAATGCGAAGAAGTGCGAGTGGGCCAAGACGCAAGTCTTGTACTTGGGCCACGTATTGGACGGAGATGGCATTAAGCCAGAGGACAGCAAGATCGCGGCGATCAGAGATTGGCCGACGCCCCGCACATTGACAGAGTTGCGGTCGTTCCTAAGCTTAGCTAACTACTATAGGAAGTTCGTGAGGAACTTCTCTACTATCGCCGCCCCCTTACTCAAACTGCTAAAGAAAGAGGCAATCTGGCAATGGGATTAAGACTGTACGTCTGCGCTCAAGAAGTTAAAACGCGCATTGATAGAATATCCTGTCCTCAAAGTTGCAGATCCGTCTTTGCCATTTGTCGTCACCACGGACGCGAGTCAGTATGGGATAGACGCCGTGTTACAGCAAGACGACGGCAATGACTATAGACCCGTAGAGTTCATGTCAGCGAGGATGCCCTGTGAGAAGGTCGCTACCTCCACGTACGAGAGAGAACTCTACGCTCTCAGGCAGGCTTTAGACCATTGGAAGCACTACCTGCTTGGAAGGCACTTCAAAGTCTATTCGGACCATGAAACGCTTAGATGGTTGAAGACTCAGGCCAAGATGACACCTAAGTTGACCAGGTGGGCCGCAGAGATAGACCAATTCGACTTTGAGTTCAAGCCAGTGAAGGGCAAGTACAACGTAGTTGCGGATGCTCTGAGTAGGAGATCAGACTACTTTGGAGCCGTAGTACACTATCTGGATATAGGGAGAGACCTGCAAGAGAAAGTGAAGCACGCATATGCACAGGACCCTATCTATAGTGACCTCCTAAAGAGAGTTAGAGAGGCCCCAGAGACCGAACCAGATTACCGCACTACAGACGGGTTGCTGTTTGAGAAGACTAATGTGTTTGACCGCCTGTGCGTTCCCAACAGCGAAGAAATTCGTAGTCTGATTCTGGGGGAATGTCACGATACTGAGGGACACTTCGGTTGGCAAAAGACGTTAGCCGATCTGATGCGTGCGTACACATGGCCAGGGATGAAGAACGACTGCATAGAGTATATCCGCAGTTGTAAAGTATGCCAGAGGAACAAATCTACTACACGCGCGCCCCTAGGTCTTCTCAGACCCTTGCCTATTCCGGATCAGCCGGGAGACTCGGTGTCCATAGACTTCATGGACACGCAAGTCAAGAGCAGACATGGTAAGAGCCAAGTCATGGTCATAGTCGACCGTTTTAGTAAGTATGCAGTTTTTGTTCCTTTGCCTGCAGAGGCACGTACAGATTTGGTAATACAGAAGTTCTTTGACTTTTGGGTTAGTGAGAATGGAATCCCATTGTCAATAGTTAGTGATAGAGAGTCGTTTCACCAGCCAGAACTGGCAAGAACTCATGAGAGTCTACGGATCTAAGTTGTTAATGTCGTCCGGCCGTCACCCAGAGACTAACGGTCAGACAGAACAGATGAACAAGATCCTACACCAAGTTCTGCGCATGTATATTAGACCAGATCAGATCAACTGGGATGAGATGTTCCCCAAGGTCGCTAGTGCATACAACAACAGCGTGCATCTATCCACCTGCCGCACTCCCAATGAGTTGCACAAGYCCTTTAGACCGCGCAGACCGTTCGAAGGACTGAACCGGGATCAGATTCACAGATTACCGCCCGGCACCWGGGAGTGTGCGATACAGCACGAGAAAGAACTAGCAACTGTTGTTGAAAACCTCAGGAAGGCCCAGCATAAGATGATAGAACAAGCTAATAAGCACCGCCGCCCGTCTCAGTTTCAGGTAGGCGACTTAGTCTGGGTCAAGGCTAAAGAGTTTCCACCTGAGGAAAACATCTTGCAAAAGTTACTGCCCGCATATAGAGGACCRTGGCCGGTTCTAGAAGTCAAGGGCGGAGAGGATGGACCGTCCTACAGCATTGAGATTCCAGCACACCTCCACACATACCCTGTGTTCCATGCTTCAAAGCTGCTGCCGTGTGTCACAAGTCAACAGTTCCCTTCGAGAAGATCCATGATCCCCCCGGATATGGATGGAAGTTATGACATTGAAGGCATCGTGGATGAGGATGTGTTCAGAACAGGAGGTAGAGGTCGTCCCCATAAACAATATAAGGTTCGGTTTGCTTATCAGGAACCGGAAGACGACCGCTGGTTCACGAAAACAGAACTTCTAGAAACCGCTCCCGACATAGTCAGAGCCTACGAACGTGACAAGAAAGGTAAAGGTCCCGCCTTGGACTGAAATGTTCTCGGAGGACCTCGAATTTAGGACGGCAGGAGTGAAACGGTTTTCACCTTTTAGCAGTAGCGGATGCAGTACCCAGGGTTCGATCCCCAGACCTCACCCTACCCATGTACAGTATCTGTGTAGACCCCGAGAATCGAACCTGTGACCTGTGTATTCGTAGGCAGTTGGTAGGCCTGTCGTAGGTCCATAGGCAGCAGGGGTTCGATCTGTAGGTCTATAGCTTAGGAGTCTTAGTGAGTTCCGGAAGCTTAGCTGTAGACCTTCTAGAAGGTAGGCCWRTGGGCAAGTGGTCAAGTGGTGAGGCAAGTGGTGGACTAAACCGCAGTGCAACAGCAGTACAACGTCGGTAGGATAGCGGTGAGTCCACAGTCAGTCAGCGGAAGGTCCAGTCAGTCCCAGTCCGGTCCAGCAAGTACCACAGGGGGACTGTGAGCACCAAGGGCCGAGAGCAAAGGGCAGRCCAACGAGTTTCTGAAGTATAAATCAAGAGGCAGCGCCCAGCCATTCATTCATTCCTACGTGAGCCAGGCGGAAGCGCTGCCACAGCAACGTGTGCAAGGAGGTCTGCAGATGAGCCCGGAGGACGCAGTGGGCCAGAGAGAGGGAGTTAGTATAGCGATAGGTTAGTGGCAGCCATAGCTGCCATAGCTGTAGTTAGTAGGAAGTGTGTGTGTGTGTGTGTGTGTTCGAGTGTTAGAGTGATGCGTGTGGGATATCCAGGGTGATCCAGTGTGTGTAAACACTGAGTTGTGTGGGCGCTGAAGTCGCCATAGCTAATTGAGAGTGAACTCGTATCTTGAAGCCATATCTCTGAGTTTTTTTTGGGCGCATGTCGCCAGTATGGTGCGTTGCTGTTTACATGCATGAAGAGTGTGTTTGAGAACGAGTCTGATTGCACACGAGAAAACTCGAAGCCCTCAATCAAGGTCAGTGGGAAAAGTATTACTTTGGAGGAGCACATGGCTGTCTACAAAACAAGTGCGCCCCCCCTTCCCTCCTTCCCCCCGCCTCGGCTCCCCACACCACACCAGAAGCCCTGGCCACTACCGGGCATTTCTTCAGCCAAATCTTGTTGTTTCCTGACAGAGGGCCTTGCTGCGCTAATCAGCAAATGTGCAAAATGGTGAACCTATATTCAGCTCAAAGGTCGAAAGATACAGTCACCACATCTTGTCTTTCTCATTTGGCAAGTGGAGGAGCGGGTTCCACAAATGGCATTCTCTCAATTTTATGCACCATAATGCCGGCCCATCTGCCTGCAGGCCACTAACTCCCTGCATGCAGACTGCCATGTGAGCCAAATTCAGCCAATTCCTCCAGCTCTTTCTTTTTCTTTTTCCTTTTTTTTTAACAAGGTTTTCATCTTAAGATTTATTCTTATCCAACAAAGAACAGAAGGATATGGAAGTGCCACCTTTTACAACACATATAAATAATGGCCACCACAGATCCGGACAGCGGACAGGAGTTCGCACAGACTACGACTAGATCCGGACATCTGGGTCGGGTCCAGACCAGACTGGGCTTCATCAACGAAGTTTTCATTTCCGCCTTTTTTTTTTTTTTTTTTGCCTAGAATTTCAATACAAACGACTTTTGGCTGAGGGTCACATCTGAATTCCTCACCGAATCAAATTTTAAAAAGAAAATAACAGAATCAGACAAAGGTACCCCCCTTTAAGCCCCTTTAGCCCCTTTAAAGCCAACCAGTTTATTCCCCCCTTACCCCCCCTTGACAGCTAACACTCGAAAACAGAAAAGACCCCGGGTTCGGGCCCCTCCAGGTCGGCATGCGCGGCCAGGCAGAAAAAAAACAACCTGAAAATAAAAGAACATTTTTAGCCCGGATTCCAGCGTCTGGACACTGGCCTGCATGTCCCAATGATACCCATGGTCTGCAGATTCAGGCCCATGTTCATCTTCTCTGTTCTGTTCGAACTGCGAAAGACATCTCCAAAGACACTTCTTCTTCTTCATCTTCTTCTTCTTCTTCTTCTTCTTCTTTCATTCTTAACACATCGTTATAGCCAAAAGTGCAGGAGAGGGTTGGACGAGGGGAGGAGAAAGTCGGTGAGCTTGCTTAATCAATTTCCTCTGAGATTGTTTGGTGAGAAATGAGTATGGCGGTAGCAGGGACGCTCTCATTGTTTCCTTAGTGCCTGCAGACTCTGAAGACTCGCCTTCTCACACCCCGTACAGTACCAGTCCCGCAGATACAAAGCAGAGCACTTCCTGCACAATGTAAAGCTCCGTGCCGAATGCTTGTATCCGCCATTCTCAATAATGTTCACACCACAGCTATGGCAGCAACGGCATGAATTGCACGTCCACCTGCTCACTTGAACACCAACCCCCCCCAACCCACCAGCACATATAAACATACAGACACAACAAATAGACATGGTCATACATTTCATAGACTCTGCAAGTAGATGACTAGTAACTAATAATCTATCAAGGAGCTCCAGTGTTTACTCACCCTTCCGAGCACATGCACAAAATGCAGGCTTGCACGGGTCTCACCATTGCATACGTTCAGATCATCTGGGTGTAAACATCTCCGCTAATTGCAGGCAGCTGTCAACAAGTACTCATATAACCTTTCTTTTTTTGTTTTTTAGTAACCATTTGTCGATCTGTGTTTGTCTACTTAGAGTGCGCAGGGCCCATGACAAAAAACTATTTTCTGTGTGTCGTTCCTAGTCTAATGACCGTGACGCTGCAAACAACAACAGATGGCCGTAACCCATTGAGAAGTTAAGAACAGATTTTAACATTTTGGTATTTTACTCACCCTTCCAGAGGGCATGCACAAGTGCTGCTGGGTTCTTGGTGCAGTGGATGTGCTCTAAGGTCTTCCACAGGCATTGCACTCCACACACTTTGTCATTCTCAGAGTGGGACTGAATAGAATTATGTTGCATGCATGCATTCGCATACATGTCCACATTCACAAGTAAACATCTGTTATTCCATAGCAACTGTGGATTAGCATTTAGCACCAAATAGAATTATGTTGATTCCATGGCAATTGTGGATAAGGACCAAATAGAATTATGTTCCATGCATGGTTTTGCAACTTTGCATATATGCCCAGGTTCAGAAGCAAACATCCGTAATCCCATGGCAATTGTCGATAAACCACCAGTGCATGGCCCCAGGCAACAAGAGGCTCTCTCCGAAAAACTCCAAGGCCCGGGGCAACCGGACTCCACAATGGCTGGCGGCGTCAGCCAAAATGAAACCAAAAATGCCGCGCTGCCGTTTCGGCAAAAGCTTGGTGAGCAGGGGGAATCCGCCTTGTACAAAAGAGGTTCGGATGTACTGGCGGTTTAAGGGCCAAAAAGAATTACGTTGCATGCATGGGTTTCCATACATCTCGCAGTTCAGAAGTGAACATCCACGAGTCCATGGCAAATTGTGGATGAAAATAACCCCCCTTGAGCGCAGTTTTGAGCTTTTTACTCACCCTTCCAGAGGGCATGCACAGAACGCCGGCTTCTCAGTGCAATGGATATGCTCGAGTCTTCCGCAGATCTTGCACTCCACACACTTCCCCATCTTGCACATCTTTCCGCATTTGCCGCATTGCCCTGCATAGAGCACGTGCTGTCTTTTCCCTTTGTCTGGTTTATGCCCAGTGTCCTCCGCAGGTCGACTGAGCACATTCACGGACCCCCTGACCACTAGAGTCCCCGCCGGTGTCACCTTCTTCTTCTCACCATCATACTCCGCCGGAGCTGCAGCCCCTCCATTCCCTGCCACCTGCTCCAGACAGATTCCTTCACCTTGCCCTCCTTGGTGCTCAACCACCAACTCTTCCCTTTTGGCCACAGGAGCTGGACTGAAACTCCTCCCACTGTCCCCTGTCATCCCCTGGGCAACAGATAAAAAGTCCTCCTTCCCAGGGGCACCATCCACAGCCTGTACATCAGGATCCGGCGGCCAATTTCGTACCTGTTCGTCATCATCATTTGCATCTTCCGGGCGTGAAACACAGGCCACAGGCACATCTCTTCCTTCGGCAGAGACAAAAACGTCAACGTTGTCATTACGTTGACGTCTGCCATCTTTCCACAGTGCACCTCCTCCTTGACCAAGAACCGCAGATGAACAATGCAACACTTCACCGCGGCTGTCTTTTCCTCCAGTGGAGTGGGAGAGCTGCACCCTTGGTGGCAATGCCACATCAAGCCTTGACGAGGACCACGTGCCTCCTTCTGCCATATTCCCGCTCTGTGGCATTTCCCTCTTGTTCTCACTCTCGCCGTCATGATCTTTTTCATCGTGTGTCCTATTCTCAAACCCGGAGCTGGCAGTTGTGTCACACTTCCCCTTCCCTTCTATACAGCTCATGTTTGCCTCAGCACCAGCACCCCAGTCGCACCATCCCTTCAAAATTCCCTGGGCAGAGGGTTTCTCTAAAGAAGAGGCCACAAATGACTTCCGACTTATATAGGGTATGAGTTCAAAAACACCATCAAATATAGAGTTGGGAACAGGCTTACGGCTGCTCCTCCTGGTGGGCTCAGCAACGCATGACGGGCGGTTTTTCAAAGGGCTGTAATTGAATTGTTGCATCTCGGCCATCTTCTCATTGCCAGCCCTCGCCGCGGCACTCCCACCACCAACAGCCTCATGCATCTGCGCAACAACAATATAGGGGTCCGCTGCAACGTCATGTTTATCATGTCGCCCGTAGCACTTACTCTCCCACTTCCTGGGCTGATGAGGCTGGTTCTCAGCAGCCGTCGTTTTACTTGTGTTTCCCTCCATTGAGATGCCGGGACCGTCCAAGTGACTGTGAAGGTGACCCCGAGATGTCACATTGTCCACACCCGAGGAGGAACAAGGCATCCCTCCCCCTAATGCATTTTCTCCCTCTTCTTCCTTGTGCCAACGATCGATCACACCTGGCTCTTCCCGAGAAGGATTATAAAATGACTTCCAACTAGACCGCTTCCCACTGCCAAACAGCAGATTGTCAATATGTTGTGATTTCCTTCGAGTAGACGCAGTGCCAGCAGACAACCGCCTTGTTGAAGTTGTCGTACTTGCTCCCGGCAAAGGTTTCTCTTTCAGGTCAAGAGCAGCTGATGCACCTCCACCGACAGAAAGAACCCTATCATTGGCGACTGCTGCCCCTTTGCCAACGGAACAGACTTTATCGATGGTGGCAGCTTCCCCTCCGCCCACAGAACGAGCTTTGTCGACAGCATCTGCTGCCCCTTCGCCAACAGAATGGACTTCATCAACAACAGCCACTGGTCCACCACCTAAGGTGGAGGGAACCTTATCAATTTCCCAAACCGGTCGTGTTTTGCTGACCCTTGCTGCCCGGTCTGAGCCCCACGACATCATCATTCTCCGGCCCCGGCGCTTCACACAGCCAGGCTTATGCATGCTCACAGGCGTGCAGCTACCCTGAGGAAGATTCTCTCCCATTCCATAAGCAGGAGCCTCCACTTTCACTTCTGCCACTTTGTTGCGATTGCCCACTTCGCTCCGCCCTGCACATGGATGATGTGTGTTCGAGGATCCTCCTCCATGCCATGCAACCGTTGTGTCCCGAGCAGCGACATCCACAACATGGCAAGCGGCAGCCCGTCCTCCTTCAACACCAAGCTCCTCACATGCTTTTCCAGGAGAAAGACCATGGGGGACAACCGTGCGGGAAAGTTGTCCCTCATGGTTTTGCAAGGTACGACTGTCAGCCTGAAAGGTGATATTCGCAGTGTTCTTTCTATTGTGAATCGTGCTACTTTCCGAAACAGCAAACTTGGCATCGACAGCCTCATCAAGAACATGAGGGCGCTGGTCCTCTCCCCAACCCTCACATCCTTCTTCCGAAAGGCGACCCACTACTGTCGTCCTGTAATTTTCCGATATCGGATATAAAATGGACTCAGGGAAGCGCCTGGGCACCCTCTTCCGTTTGCTCCGTCTCATTGCATCCCCAGCAACCCTGGCCTGCCGATCCCTAGCCACAGGAGCCCACCCTGTAACAACCCCTTCACCATGTCTTACCTTCTCTCTCCTCATTCCTCCTCCTCCTCCTCCCCCTCCTCCTTCGCCACCTCCTCTCTCCTCATTCCCACTTGCTACTAATCCTCCTCCTGCAGCACATCCTTCTCCCATACTTCCAACCCCTCCATCCTTGCCACCCACACTGCCAGCGCGTGCTTTCGACTCCCTCTTGACAGCAAACCCTGTACTTGCTCTAAAAGTGGGCGCAAAAGCCTGTCCTATGGATATCCTCATCACTGGCCGTGTTTTCTCAACAGGCACCGACTTCGCAGCCGTGTCAGCGCCAGAACTATGGACTGAGGCTTCAGAACACGCCACCGAAGTCGCCTGCCAGTGCACAGGATGAGCTCTCCTCTTCTGCGTCCCAACGACACCCCTCCAACTTGCTGATCCATCAATTTTCCTTCCAGCAGGATATGGACTCGAACCACAGCCCTGACCCTTCCCTTCCTCCTTCCTTGTAGATTCCACTCCACCTGCACAAGTGAACGTTGCCTTCCTAACTGCTGCGATACGCTGAACAGACCCAGTCCCCAAGCAAGGCGCCTGAAAAGTCGCTGTATCTACAGTACTACGAGATAAGACTGGATGATGAAGCCAAGGCTCATGACCTGCATGGAAAGGAAATGTTACCGCCCCAACACCACAATAGTCACAATAGTCTCTTCATTATAATCAGAAACATGCAAAACTCTCTCTCTCTCTCTCTCTCTCTCTCTCTCTCTCTCTCTCTCTCTCTCTCTCTCTCTCTCTCTCTCTCTCTCTCTCGCTCGCGTGCGCGCGCATGCACACACACACACGCATCTAACTCCACACAATCAAAAGCCCCAAGCAAAACCTGTGGAGCTGATACGTCTAGAGGTTTTGGGGGTTGTCAGGGAAGAGCTGGGATTAAGTCAGGATCAGCGGTAGATGAGCGAAGTGAGGGTTCCAGAATTGTCAGAGAAAAGTTAGGATCAAAGGCGTAGATGAGCAAATTTCCCACTGAACTTTACTCACAGGTTTTTACGAGTTTTTTGTTTGTCAGGGAAGATCCTATATTGATTCAATAACTTTCCAGATACACGTTGGCCATCCCCACCAGGGTTTTTGCCGCCGCATCTGACAGCATGCTCGTATTCATGCACCGTCTGTTGCGCTGGAGTGAACATATGGTCCAAAAATGAAGTCCATGAAAAAAAAGAGGCCACATACCATTCAAATTTCAAACTCTATGGGGTGTGCTACCAGCGTCGGCAGGCTATATGGAATGCATACATACGTTTTGTGTTTTGCATGGGTAGACACAGTGTTCGATTTGGGATGAGCAGGTAGAAACGAGTATTTTGAGGCCATAGCCGTTGCGCTTTTCCGAATAGTGCTCTTGTTTCCTTTTGCCATTTCATTGGTGACTATCATCATGTGTGAAGAACTGTGTATTTAAAATTTGGACAGAATCCAAAACTGTGTATTTAAAATTTGGACAGAATCCAAAACTTTGTATTTAAAATTTGTACAGAATCCTAGTGCACAACTGTGTATTTAACAGTTGAATTTTGAACTGTGTATACAGGCAAAAGCTCGAGTGGCCAGAAACATTTGCCTTTCAAATCATGCCTCTTCTGTAGCAAAAGGCTTAATCTGTGAGAGCCCGAGAAGAGAAAGAAGGGGGTGACAGAGGGAGGGAGGGAGGGAGGGAGGTGGGGGCGGAAGGGAGGGAAGGATGCATGGTGGGGAGAGGACTGTGGAGGATTCGACCCAAAATCTGGGAAGGACAAAATCTAAAGATTCCAGATTCTCAAATTCGTCCTTCAGAGACATCTGTCAAAATCGAAACGATACAAAGAAGATAAGGAGGGACCTTGGGCAAGGATGACATGCATAAATTGAGAAATGGTCAAAACCACCACTCTAACCGAAGCAAAATTGTCAAATTTGCATCTTCCCGAGCCTGCAGTCTACAGTGCGCGCCATTGCTTTCTTTGAGGCCGGCACCAGCCTCCCTTGAAACTGCAGTGTGCCAGCAGATGTCACGACAAGGCCCTTGCTGAGGGCATACTCACACTAGAACTTCCAGAATGTATCTAGCCACTATTACGGCCATATTTTTATTGTTGTTTTTTTTTGTTTCTTAGTGCTGGCAGGGCGTTTTGCACGTGCTTGGAAACGGCCTCACTGAGGACATACTCACACTAGTACTTTGCAGAATGTATCTGACCGCTACCACAGCCAAATCTCTCTTCCTTTCTCCATTTCTTTCTATTCGTATGCCGCATTCTCTGCGAAGGCCCTTGCTGAGGGCATACTCACACAAGGACTCCAAACTCTTTTTTTTTCTCTTCTTTTTTTCCGATTCCGGTAGATTCTTTTGGGCCTACCAGCCTTTTCCCTCCGAACCTAAGCCTTGCCTGATCACTGTAGATTTTGCTGTGGGAATCAGTCCGAGAAAAATCTACAGTGATAAGGCACTTGGAGTGGTGGTTTAAGACTTTAAAGTTTAAACCCAAAAAAAAGATGGAAAAATCTCAGATTCCTCTGTTGATAAACAGATGAACACAATAAAGCATAGTTGCAGCGCACCTCGGTGCGCGGATTTGCACACGAATTGCGCACCACACAGCACACCGAAGCGCAGCGCACTTGAGAAATTAGGTCCAACAAAAAGAAAAAAAGTACGGGTTTTGTAATTTCTCAGGGCCCCCAACTCGGCAAAAATGTTAAACTCACCGCGCAAGCTCACAAGCCGGCCGCGCCCATGGCCCAAACTTTTCTTTTGGGTAAGAGCTGCCGAAATTTCGATTTCCGCAGGCCCTTCCCCCAAAAGTTTCAGAATGGCGAAGCACAAAATAGGGCTCATTCCAACTTTTTTTTTAGGCGGGGTATGAAAGCTGTCCTTCCCGCTCCCTTCTGCAAATCCCACACAGTAGTGGGGTAAGTTCACAAGAATGGGTAGTCGCCTAATAACGACCTGCCCCGCAAAACTTCGCAGAAGTCACAAATTGCGTGTTCCGTGGCCAGCCGACCACCAATATATGCTGAAGATTGGCGTTCAGGTCTGCATGTCGGCAGTTATGGGTTAGGATGAAGATGCCCGTGGCTCTCTCGTTTTTTTGTTTTTGTTGTCTTACGAATACGTCCAGTGGGGATGCACAAAAGACATAGCGTATGGCGGTGTATGGTTCCATGTTTTAGCAGAAGATTCATTCTACTAATATTATATACATTTGGTGAGTGGTGGAGGGAGGCCCTGAGAATCACGTGGAGACACGAACAGGGTCTAGCTGAATTGGTGACCCATAACTGCCGAGCTACAGCCCTGAACTCGAATCCACAGCATATATTGGTGGTCTGCCCCCATCTCTCCCACACGTGACGAGGCCATCCTTCTCATTGGAACAGTGACCCTCAATGGCTCCACATGTATTGTAGGAGCCATTCGAGGTACCTGCAGGGGCCCTCGAATTGATGTGAAGGGGACCCTTTTGTCTCTCTCTCTCTCTCTCTCTCTCTCTCTCTCTCTCTCTCTCTCTCTCTNCTCTCTCTCTCTCTCTCTCTCTCTCTCTCTCTCTCTCTCTCTCTCTCTCTCTCTCTCTCTCTCTCTCTCTCTCTCTCTCTCTTGGGGCCTGTCTTTTTTCTTTTTTTTCTTTTTTTATCGCGCACAGGGCGCAACTCCCTCAGCGCGCGCACCGTGCACAGCGGACCGCACGGCGCACAGTGCTTGCGCTGTCATTCCAGCGCACAGCGCAGTGTGCACCGCCCCGCACCGCACTGCGCACTGGTGCGCCGCAACTATGCAATAAAGTCTACCCCCTTATTAAGGTACCAAAAAAACAAAAAAAACAACAAAAACTCTGAATACAAGGCATATTTTGGAGGTCACAAACCGGAAGAGATCAAAGATTTGGAATTTCCTGAATACAAGGGCATGCTTGGGGAAGCACAGCAGATATCGAATAGCTGCAAATCTGTGTGTCAAAACCTGGAGTTCTTCTGCAGGAATAAATCAGTAGTTGTTGTTGTTGTCGTTGTTGTCGTCGTCGTCGCCATTGTTGTTGTCGCCTTTGTTGTTGTTATTGTTGTTGTCGTTGTTGCTGGTGTTGTTTGCCCCCAGCCCTTATGTCAGGACTCAGACTTTCAGACATGCAGAGGAAAATGCCCAAGAATAAAATACATAGTGGAATAAATGTAGGGAAGCTGTATTGGTATAAAACATACTTGCAAGCCCAGACCATGCGCACATTTGAGTGGGTGAAGCACACGTGCCACATGACACATGCATGGTGTGAGGCATGTGAACAAGCAAAAGAACTGTAAGATTTGAGAAAAGAAACATCAATGATCTTATCTCCCTTTCTTGCTTTCTAAAATGGCAACGGCCTTGAGATATCATTGTTGTACTGACTGGCCACAGATAACTCAGAATCTTTTTTTTTTTTCATGCACCAAAATTCCACCTGGATTCGAACTCAGATCTGTACTTCAACAGGACATGGGTGTACCAACCGAGCTAGGCCAGTCTGTAGAAATCAATGATCATTTAATTGTAATGACCTGCAAAATCACAGACTGAGAACTGTGCTGATTTCTGAGTTTTCCCGCTGGACTGTGTGCCTGCTGAGATGCCCCGCTTTTGCTGAGATTCTAACTCTGTGTGTGAGTGTGTTTGCTGGTTCCCGTGTGTTTGTCGGGTTGCCTGAGTGCTTGAGCGTGTGTGTGACGCGCCAGGGAACTTGTGTGTTTGTGAGGCCCTCGGGCCTGGTACTTACCTATGGCCGTGACTTTGAGGGTCGCAGTGGGGGAAAACACTCCAGTAGCAGGGCAAGTAGGCCCACATAGGTCAGGGGCCACTCAAGTAGCGGGTAAGCTAGGCCAGTAACACTCAAGTAGCGGTAGGCCTAGCAGAAGAAGACGAAAAGTTAGGATTTTTAGAGGCCGAGCAACCAGTAGGCATAGGCAAGCGGGTACCAGTCCAAGCAGCCAGAGTCTAGGGCCTGTGTGGACGATATCAGAGCCTGCAATGGTGTTTTCCTCCAAAAGGGGAGAGGTACCGGTTGCTTGGAGGCCGTGAGGTCTGGAAGTCACCAGCCGTGAGGCTGGTTGGCTGCTATACCTCCTGGAGGAGCGATTAGCTCCTCCTCATTTGCGGTATGCAAGTTTGGGTATCATGATGCTTGAGAGGGCACTGGTTCTCAGAGCGCTGCTGGGGAGGAAGGAGGGCTGGGCGCCCTGCCTGGCTATGGCGAGCATCCCAGCTTGAGGAGGAAGAAGGGGCGAAGAGGAGAGTGGCAGGGTACTTACCTGGCTTTGGCGGAGATAAGGAGCAGCATGAGAGTGGAGAAAGAAGGGGGATTTGTCATTGGTCTTGCTGGTGTGAATATTCTTCTTCTTCTTCTTCTTCTTCTTCTTCTTCTTCTTCTTCTTTCTTTCTTCTTCTTTCTGTCTTCTTCTTCCTCTCTTCTACTTTCTCCTTCTTTGGACCCTAACTCTTTTATATCCACCCCGCGCCCCTCTCTTCTTAATTCACACACTCGTCCTCTCAATCACTCACCTTGACCATCCATGCTCCCGCGTTCTTTCTCCTTCTTTAGAGCCTAACTCCTTTATATCCACCCCGCCCCCCTCTCTTCTTAATTCACACACTCGCCCCCTCCATCACTCACCTTGACCGTCCATGCTCCCAGCGCTCCCAACTGAACGCGACGCAACTAAGCTCCGCTGCTGCTTCAATCGTCCAACTCCCTCTCTTTTTTCTCCTTTTCCGGCAACAACAGCAGGACTCCTCTCAAAGATGCCTGCAGAGGACTTCCTGTGCTTTGGTCCAACAAACCCATCAACCGTCATCCCCTTCTCCGTTGCACCCAAAGGCGAAAGGCCAGGATGCCGCAGCACCTTCCTCCTCTTCGCAGTCCTCCACGCCATCACTTCTTCACTTGCTTGGTTCCCACCCTCCTTGCCATGACTCCCCTCCTCCTCGTCGGCACACAACCCCCTCGCTCTCTGCAGAATACCCACCCCTCCCCCCCCCTCCTCTTCCTCTATTGCTCCTACCCCCTTCACACTCACTTTACCCTTCTGCGCCGCTGCCATCGTATTTACAACGCTGGCACTTCTCGACATGATCCCATGGTCCATCCTTCCCCCTCCTCCTCCTCCTCCTCGTCCGTCTATCGTTGCTTCCCTTGGAAGCTCCCCACCCACCCCATCCATCTCCTGGAAGATTGGCAGCGGCTGCCTCCCATGATCCAGTGAAGTTGTCTGCTTGTCCTGCTGCTTCCCATGTCCCCGTTCTTCAAATCTTGGCGAAGATATGCCACGTGGCAATATCTTGCGCACTTTATGTCGCACTCTCGAGCTCCGCATTCTTGCTCCCCTGCAGCTGCCCTCTGGCCCGTCCCACAGGAAGTTCCTTAATGACCTTTGCTTTGAGCGAGGTCGATTTGTGGTCCCAGCTGTCGTCTCCTGCCTTTTACTCTCATCTTTCCCCACTTCATCACCATCCCCTTCATCATTAACAGCATCATTATCAACACCATCATCATTGCCACCATCATCCTCATCAAGCACAATGTCATGGCCATTACCACCCTGTTCGCGGTTTCCCATACCCTCGCAGCGCCCTGTTGGGCATTGCGAAAGAACTGTTCTCACCCCTCCTCCTTCTCTTCTCCTCTGAGGAGCACTATGCCGGCCACGCTGCGCTTTCCCAGACAGCAAACCAACCCCTCTTCCCCATTTCACACCCTGAAGAAGAGAGGAATCTCCTTTTGTGGTGGTGGTTAGGAGCAATGGTGGTCCTGGAAACTTCCCTCCATAGCCGGATGAAACAACAACCATTTTCGACTCCTCGTGCCTCCTCTTCTGACCATCACCATCATCTTCGCCAGCACCAATCTCGTCGTTATTTTCCTCCTCCGCCGCCGCCTCCTCCTCCTCCTCCTCTTCTTCTTTTCCACCTTCAGATTTTCCCCCGAAGCACCTGACGCGTTGAACAAGGGGCGTCGGCAGATGAGCTGCGTGCATTCTCACTCCTCCACTGCTCTGTGAGTGACAACCCACTACTCCGGCGCTTGTTCCAGACACAGACCCAGTCCCTCTTCCTGGTCCCACACCCTTGAGTGAAAAGGAACCAACATCACCACCGGTGACCATGCTTGGGAAGCTTAGTACATCAGAAGGTCTTCGGCCATTCTTAGCAGATTTCTCTGCCTTCGCACCACGATACTTCCCATCAACGGCAGTGAAAGTTCCCTGATCATGCGCAGAAGAAACCGACACTGTCGGCAACATTCCCATTCCCAGTCTAATCCTCGATACAACAGACGTCGACGACTGACACGAAGCGGGCACAGGACGAACTATAGACCGCACATCCGCTCCTCCTTCGACTGCCACTCCTGCTCCTTGCCCCGCAGCTCCAACTGTCTGCTTGGAACAGCCTACTTCTCTCTCACCTACCCCTCCTATTCCTCCCATTCGTCCTCCTCGTCCTCCTCCCCAGCCACCCACTGCTACTCCCCAGCCACCAACTCCTCCCAATCTTGCAGCTCCTACCACCTGCGTCGAACCCCCCACAACCTCCCTCTGACCTGCTCCTCCTCCTCCTGCTCCCCCTCCACCTCCAATTCTCCTCCCCCCATCTGCAAGTCTTTCAGTTCCTCCTCCTGCTTCCGCTGCTCTTCTGTGCACTCCTCCTCCCACTGCTACTCCCCAGCCACCAACTCCTCCCAATCTTGCAGTTCCTACCACCTGCGTCGAACCCCCCACAACCTCCCTCTGACCTGCTCCTCCTCCTCCTGCTCCCCCACCACCTCCAATTCTCCTCCCCCCATCTGCAAGTCTTTCAGTTCCTCCTGCTTCCACTGCTCTTCTTTGCACTCCTCCTCCTACCACCTGCGTCGAACCCCCCACAACCTCCCTCTGACCTGCTCCACCTCCTCCTGCTCCCCCTCCACCTCCAATTTCCCCCCCCCCGTCTGCAAGTCTTTCAGTTCCTCCTCCTGCTTCCACTGCTCTTCTTTGCGCTCCTCCTCCTCCTCCTCCTCTAGCAGCTTCGGCTAGCTGTGAGGGTGCCGCAGTATTGCTGTGGCAGTGCGTGGGCGGGGAGGCCATGGCCCTTTTCTTTACCCTACCACCACTGGAGTGTCGTTGCGGTGTTCGACAACAACTCTTCTCAAAACTCCTCTCTGCCCCTCCACCCCACTCTCCTCCTGTGCCAGGAGTTGTCCCTCTCTCTGCCTTCTGCTGCATCCCTGGACGCTCCATTCCTGCAAAGAAAGGAGGATGACCATCAACACGCCAACTCACCCCCACCGTACGATTGTCATCCATCCCCTTCCTCTTGTCCCCCATTATTGTACCTCCTCACCTGATTCCTTGCCTCTCGCTTCCGATTCCTCCCCTTCCCCAACTTCGTCCTGCTTTCCCTCCCTCCTCCTCCTCCTCGTCCTCCCACTCCCACCCCAATCGGTCATACCCTAGTTCTTCCTTCATCTGTCTGCTAACCCCTTTCTTACCGCTTGGCTTTTTTTCTCCCTTCCCACTTCAGTACCCCCCAATCCGTACTATCACTGTTCAGCAGATTTCCACCCTCATGTACACGCTCTTCCGGCAGCAAAAAGGACTCCTACTTCCCGAGAAACTTTGCCCCTGAATATCAATTTCTGGCTCCATCCCCAGCCCACTTTTTCTCCTCCCCCTCCTCCTCCCCCTCCTCCTCCCCCTCCTCCTCTAACCCTTCAACAGATCTCCACACTCCTCAACACGCTGCTCTGGCAGCAAAAGGGACTTGGATTTCCCGAGGAACTAACCCCCACAATATAAAATTTCTGGCTCCATGCCGATCCCACTCCTCCTCCTCCTCCTCCTCCTCCTCCTGCTCCTCCTCCTCCTCGTCTTCGTCCAGGGCCTCCCACACCAAGCACATCCTAATTACGTAATTCCTCAGGAAATGAGTACCTGCACATCCTGCCGCCATAACACAGACGAATCAAAAGAAACGTTAGTGCAGCCACAGAATCCAGAACCTCTCAAGAAGACAAAAGAACTGCAACCAAACAGTGTGTCACAGCCCCTCGTTTGTTGTCCTCTTCTCTCTCTCTGCCTAAGATTCACGGGGTCAAACAGAACTGCCCGGTGAACTGTACGCACAGAGGGGGAATAGGACAACAAAATGAGGGCCCAGTGAATTGTCGGCAGATAGGGAGAATAGAACAACAACGAAGGGCTGTGACAGACTGCTTCGTCGGAGTTTCACCGACTCATATATTGTCTATCCCATAGGCAGATAAGGAGACGAGGACAACAAACAAGGGGCTGTGACAGACTCTTTCGTTGGAGTTTCACCGACTGACTCATCAGGAGGCTATACAGAAAATTCGAGAATCTCACAAAAGGAGGCAACAGAAAAAGGCCTCGACAAGAATTTCATTCTAAAAAAAGAAGGGGGAAGAAAATTCAGTTTAAATCACACATCAAATTATCAACAGAGATTGTTTGGAAAATGATAAGGCTGAATGAGGCCAACGTGCACATTCCGGAATGGCAGGGCTAGTTTTATCTAGAAGTCCTTCGCCCTTAAACCCCTTCCGGAATGGCAGGGCATGAATTATCTCCTCGGCCCTTGACCACTTTCCCTACCTTTAAAAAACAGCAACTACCAAAGGAGTCCATATTTCGTTCAGAAAAACTGATCAATTTTTTTTTTATCTTTTTTTTTAAGGCTAATTCTTTAAGCCCAACCAATTCAATTACTTGTCAAATCTGGACAGGACGGCCTTTCAGGCCTTTTTTATTGTCATTATAGTATTACGGGGAACCCCGTAGCAGCCACATCCGTGCTCAAGCCTCCATCGAGGGAACATGCGGGAGCTGCACCCACCAGCAGGTGCGATACCTGCTACAGCAGGTGGGCGACATCGGCCAGGGGTCAGCCGGTAGCATCAGGACCGAGCTTCTTCGATGGGCCAGTCACTGTGCCTCCCCTCCGGTCCCCTCCCCCTATGAACATCAGCAGTCTCTGCTCAATGCCACTCGGGGGGACCAACAGCATATCTCTAGGTGGCAGGGGCCAAGCATGCCCAGGAAGGTGCATGAGGCCAATGGGGATTGAACCCAAGACCTCCCGAATGCCACTTGCGTGCCTTACCAACTGAGCTAGGCCGCTGGATAAAACTGATCAAAATTACATAAGAAAACAAAAACAAAAACAAAAATCCAAACAATTCCGGAAAAACGGACAAAATTAAAGACGTCTGATTTGCATACAGATTTCCTCCAGCTAATTTCTGGTGACAATGGGCAGGTAGCTTTTTTGTTTTTTTGTTTTTTTCTGCGCAGGGGCCATGCTAATCTTCTCTGTATCGTTCAAATTTTAACCAATGTCCCAATGGTTTCTTTTCGGTAAAAAGGATGGCCGTGTTTCCCACCATGGTAATTATAATATAAGGTCACACCCAAGAAACGGTCTGTCACAGCCCCTCGTTTGTTGTCCTCTTTCCCCTCTCTTCCTACGGTTTACCAGGCAGTTCTGTCTAACAACATATACCACGACTTCAAAAAAAAAAAAAAAAAAGGACGGCGGCCTTGAGATATCATCATTGAGCTGACTGGCCCCAGGCAATTCAGAAATATTTGGTTCGACTCTTCAAGTTCCATCATCATCTGGATTCGAACTCGGGTTTATATTTCAACAGTTCATGGGTGTACCCACTGAGCTAGGCTCTTGGGTATATATCACGAGTTCCATAGCACCCTGGTACCTTCATTTCCCCCCCCCCCCCCTTCTTGTCCTCCCGTTCCTCTCTTCTTTTTGAAAGGGAGACGGCCTTGAAATATCATCATTGAACTGACCGGCCCCAGGTAATTCAGAATGATTTTATTCTGGTCATTGTGTCTGGATTCGAACTTGCGTCTGTATTTCAACAGTTCGTGGGTGTACCAACTGAGCTAGGCCCGTTGGTGTAGCACCCTGCTACCGTTTTTCTCTGACCAGCTTCAGCGTCAGTGGTCGGGGCTGTCACTACACGGGCATCCTGTGTCTCTAGCGCCAGCAGCGTGTCTGCAATGTATGTTCTGGCTGTGACAGACCTTTCTTTGTTTCGTGGGTCTTTTGCTGGCTTGTGATGGGGTGTTAACCTACAGTCTGTAGAGCTTTCCGTCAGCTGTGGGTGAGTGATAGGGCCTCGCTCCACTACTTTCAAATGTGCAAAATGAGAGTGAATCTTCCGGTAGAACATGGAAAGATACAACACCATAGTTTTTGTCTTTTGTGCATGTGGAGAGTAGTGGAGCAATGCCCATAGGCTGCTTTGCTTGTTCCAATTCTAACAGAGGTGATATCCCAACGGACAGTTTCTTCCGATTTCTCGTCTCCCGAAAAGGGGTGAGCCCCTAACATCACTGTATCAGTCTGATTCCATCAGGCTTCAATCACTGCATCAGTCTGATTCATACATGTGGCACATCGAGGTGCGCGGCACAGCGCCGATGCGCTGCACAGTGCATGGCACACGATGCGTGCGCACAGCGTGCGGCACACCTCGAAAATCAGGGGTCAGCAAAAAAACAAAAAAAAAGTTGCAGGGGGGGTTTGTAGGCCCTTATGCCAGTTCGCATCAACCGGTACCAAAGTGGGGAAATTGTGTTTTGTAGGCCGCGCACGGGCACCAAAAAACAAAACTAGGGAGATCTGTGTAGCTCGATTTTGAACTACTCAGACCCACCACGCTGGCTGCAGAAACCCGGTAGTCGACATTAGCGGCTGGACAACACGTTCTCCTTCCCAGCCGTTGTGTGTTGGCCTTCGTCGGCTCGTCCGTGCACCAGGAAGCAGCCTCGTCGTTGTCATGTAGCCATCGCCAGCACAGCGGGAGGAGCCAGAGGAAGCCGTGTCTACAACAGTGGTGAGTTACCACCAGCCCCTCTCGCGCTCTCCTCTCTCTCTCTCTCTCTCTCTCTCTCTCTCTCTCTCTCTCTCTCTCTCTCTCTCTCTCTCTCTCTCTCTCTCTCTCTCTCTCTCTCT
>BFEA01000205.1:11891-24089 GCA_003427395.1 Chara braunii | reverse complement strand
ACAGTGGTGGGGTAAGTTCGCAAAAAGGGGCAGTCGCCTGATAACGACCGGCCCCGCGAATCTTCGCAGAGATCACAAGTTACTGCAGACAAGCATTGCACACGTGCGCACGAATTTTCGGTCAAATGCAATGCACTCCAAGTAAATTCTCAGAGCCGCATCAAGAAGCCAGCCTCTTAATCCTTCGGTGTCGTTATCGACCGTAATCTGTGAGTTCCACAATCGCAATCATCAGTTTCCATTGCAATGACCCCCAATCATGCCGCATCCCTTACCCCCCCCGCCTCCCTCCTCCTCCTCCTCATCATCATCATCATCATCATCATCATCATCTTCTCATCGCGTACCTAGGCAGGAAGCTGCCTCTTTCTTTTTTGTATCGTGCAATTCTTCCATCGGGAATCTCCGGCGCCACGTCATCTCTACACCTGGGCGGCAGCCATATTCTTACAGAAGGAATACCGTCGAGTGGGGAGCACTTCGGTCTTCCCTCGAAGGAAGGAAAGGCATGGCCATTATCCCTGCATCTGGCCTGAAAGTTGCCCTAAGTACACAGCTATGATGACCATCATGCCTTCTGTTCTGCGAAGGACTCGAACATGCTCGGCGCATTAGGCGGTACGAAAAGATGAAACACTAGAAGATGAAACGCTAGAAGAGGCGCTGCGGCACTGTTGAGGATCATACTCTTTTGTTTGTCGAGAGGAAACCGAGGGCGCGCGCGGTATTCTAATTCTTCTTATTCCCACAACGCAGAGTGGATGATGAATTGGGTTGGGAAAGGGGGAAAGGGAGGAGAGCGGATGATGAATTGGGTTGGGAAAGGGGGAAAGGGGGGAGAGCGGATGATGAATTGGGTTGGGAAAGGGGGAAAGGGGGGAGAGCAGGAGAAATGAGCAACTCACCAGCGTCTATGATTGTATCTGTCTTCGCTCCTTGCGCGTGATATTCCGGGATGAGGCTGGCCATGGTGATTGAGCAAGCGAAGGGTAGAAACCACCCCCACCCATCCTACGAGCTACCTCCATAGACCGTCGATCACGATGCCGCTGCCCGACGGCAGCGAAACCGGCGGGCGTCCTCAAAAATGCAATCAGGCCTGTTATTGGTTCAATCCCCCCCGCCGAGTACACATCGCTACAGCACACCCCGCCAATTTTCGTCGGTAAGGCACCCACCTCTACGAGCGCGCCAAGTTCAACACCGACCTAGCCGTTATCCGCGATGACGATAGATCGACGTCACATGGCATTGCCGCCGTGGCTCCACGTGCACAATTGATGCAAGCGAGTTGGGACCGACCGGCTGCGTGGCGGCAACTTGTGATGGCCTGCATCGCTGCCTCTGCTTCCTGACTCCTCCGGGGGCAATGTCCCACTTGCACGGATTACGAGATTCTGGCCGTTGATCTGTGCTATCTACGGTCAATATCTGTGAATTCGTGTAAGTGGGACCTAGCCCTGGGGAGTGGCGCGCGATGTGAGGCAACCCCACCCCAGGTTCTCTGTCAATTTCAATGTTCAATTCAATGTGCCGAGGTGGAACCAGCAGACGCCCGTCACGAAAAGCTGATCGCCAAAACCATCGGGTTCGTTCCGACACTACTGATATACCGCCTCTCAATCTATGTAGCGCCGCCCAGAGGGTGAAGTGACAAAAGGTGGGGTGCAACTTGCTTTTTATTTTTTTTATTTTTATTATGGGGGGGCGGGAGAGGAGGGGGGGGGGGGGGGGTTGCAACTTGGAGGTTGCAGGGTCTTGCGGAGCAAAACATAAAGGCGAGAGGATTGCCGAAATATAGGCTTCAAGTTGTGTCCAAATCCGGGCCCCGGCGAGGTCAGCCATGCGAAGCAAAACACAGACCTATATTCGAACCCGAGTTCGGACCANGTGTCCAAATCCGGGCCCCGGCGAGGTCAGCCATGCGAAGCAAAACACAGACCTATATTCGAACCCGAGTTCGGACCAGCGCTACACCTCAGAGGGGCGGCTGCACCCCCCCCCTCCCGACATGCCTTCCCCCTCAATGTTGGTTGTGCTGAAGATGAAGGCAGACTTGCAGCAAGTGTAAACTTTGCTGAAACACGGGGGATTTCACAGCAGAAGTTTTTCTGCCATTTTTCTAAGACCTGCACTACAGAAGGCCCAAGGGGAAAGGAGGGGGCCGGCGGCGGAGAAGGGCCGGTAGCGCTAATCCCAGAGCTAGTTCTGCGCTAATCCCGGCGCTGGGCCGGTAGCGCTAATCCCAGAGCTAGTTCTGCGCTAATCCCGGCGCTGATCTTAGCGCTCAGTCTCCACCATTCAGGCAGGTCGGCGTCGTCTATGGGAGATGGTGAATGCCCTGCGTTCAAAGTGGGGAGATCGGTTGGAGGCTGATGGGGGGGCAGCCCCACTGACCCCGTCGTTTGAGGGTGAGATGCAAAGCATGATGCAGGTCATCTGGGAGTTGGAGGAGGGGCCGACTCCTCAATTGGATGATTTCATAGACTGGCAACAGGTAGAGACTCTGATGCGGTGCTGCTACGACATTCTTGGGGAGGGCCAAGATTTGTATGCGGCTCTGGAGATGGTATCTGCAAACAGGTGTGGGAGGCTCCGCAGCGCCCTGTAATCAGTGGACTGGGGCGGATCTCCATGATAATAACAACAACAACAGCATTAACAACAGCGTCAACAACATCATCAACAACAACAACAACAACAACAACAACAACAACAACAACAACAACAACAACAACAACAACAACAACAACAACAACAACAGCATCGACAGTAACAACAACAACAACAACAGTAACGACGGCAACAGATCAACGACGATATTACTATCGACAGCAACAGCGACAACATCAACAACGGCAACAGCGACTGCTGCACCGACAATAATCACAACAAAAACATCATCAACAACAACAACCATGACGATACGACTACCTTGCACCCCTCACGGAGGTGAGTGGCAGCTTGATGTGGACTCTGTTCTCTCTCCTGACATATTCTCTTTGTCTTCTCTCTTACCTCCGATTTCTCCTCTGTCTCTCAGGTTTAACGTGCGTCGCAACCTAAGTTTCATCGACGTGGTCGTGGGCTTGTCTTTACTGCTCTTTGCTCGGGGGGTTGGAATGGGAGAAGGGCGGGAGGAGGGGCCGGTCGGGCGCCTAGGCATGAGGAAACGCAGGGTTCGGTGTGTCAAGCATGTGCGATGGAGGCGAGAGGGAGTGGGGTAGAGGTGAGGACTAAGGAGACTGGATTGCCCCCTCCATCTGATCGCCTTGTTTGTCTCGCTATGATGATGGAGATCGACCTGATTGTAGAGGCCGTTGACCCTGATGTTTTGCAATAAGTTCTCATATGTCGTTCATTGATTAAGAAACGACGGTTTCCCCTTCTAAGTTGCGCAATGGTAGGGAGAGACACTTTCTGCGACCGCTATAATCACATAGGGTTCGATAGGGACCAGGATCGCATTTGAAGTTTCTTAGCCCTATCATGACACGTGAGTTCCCCTGATACGACTCCCCCCCACCCTTTGGTTTTGAATGCTCCAACTTCGGTGGTGTTCCATAGTAGGGCAGGGCTCGATCATTACATGGCGCGGGGTAAATCCTTCCCATCAAGGGAAGCAATCAATGCCCCTTGTGCATTCTGCACTTTCGATGTTTAGGGAAACTGTCTCTGTGGGAGCAGTGGCCAAGGCTCTTCCAGCCCTGATGGGAAGAGGCGTGAGTTTGTGTTGTGTTTCGATCTTATAATTTGAGCCTTGGGCACTGGGCCCTCTCCCCCCCCCCCCAACAAAAAAAAAAAATAAAAAAAAATTCCACACGGGGAATTAGGGTTTTCTCCATCCCCACGCCATTGCTGGTTTTCTGGATGCGGTCGGGGTAATTGCCTGGTAGGGCAAGGGACGAACTCTCATAGCCCTAGGCAGAGAGGCCATAGCTCTCCTGGGCTCGCCCAGGCATAGGAAGGGGGAGATACAGGGGTCAAGTATGTACTTGGGCGAAGAACTTTTAACTTCATCAGCAAGATAATAAAGGGATTCAAGGGATTCAAGGCATTCAAAGGCAAGGAGAGGATACTCTCGTGGCGCCAGCTTCGATAACCTCAAGATGCACCCAAGGTAAACATGTTCGTCCTCCTGCAAACGTTTGTCCTTCCCATGGTTGAAATAAAGAATTGCTCTACTTTTTGGGTCGCGGTGTGTTCTGCAGGTTCTGGAGGACCAGTGTTCAATTCACGAGGATTTCATCGCAGTAAATCAGGTTTCCCCCTCGATTTTGTGTGTTGTCATTCCTGGTAAACTAACCTCCGATCTTGGATTATTTACGAATTCAACTGATTCTCACTGTTAAGAAGCAGACACCAAATGTAGAGTTTTTCTCCTTCCGTAGCCAAAACAGGACAAACCTCGCTGTGTACTCATCGTAGGCAGGGACATAATTTTCCTTATTGGGAAATCCTAAGTACAACACATTTTCATCCCACTTGGGATTTTTTTTCCCTGGCGGCCAAAAGCAATTATTATCAGCAACTTACAGACGGGCCCTCTCAGAAGCTGACTCTTCCACTTTCTATACGAGGAAGGGACGCTCCACCAACTACCTCCTCTAATATGCAACGGCCATCGTCCGGGCCCACCCGGTAGATACATTGTCCATAGTCGCTTCTGCGGAAACGGTCCGCAAGAATGGCTTTCTACCGCCCCCTGTTGTCCAAATTCTTTGTCCGTGGTTGAAAAGCAGAGGATCAAGGGGGTCATCGAGGACTGTTATGCAAAGGACATTTTGGCTGAGGAATTTACTCCAAGCGTACCGGACAGGATTTCGTCCAAATCATTATCAACATTGAATTTTACGAGATTCGGGCGGTTCGCCGAGCATGCTATCTCAGTCCAATTCGAAAACGACTCCATCACTCTCCCTCCTTCAGTTAAAAATTGCCTATTTCGTATTTACGAAGAACGTTGGGCGCTCTCTACATAACTGAACACCGCCCTGAAAACTTGGTCACATACTTGGTCACATATGTGGCTAGCTCCAGTAAGATAGCCACGTTGCCGAGCACGCCGGTCCCACACCCTGTCGGACCTCACGGTTGTGTCACGCGGGAGTAAGGCATTCGATTGAGTCAGAGGAGATACCACTTCGACTGTGTTGTACCTCTCACAGCTTCTTGCGACAAGATAAAGCTCCGTGAGGTAAAACTCAACACTACCTGAGGGGCTGCCACCACCCTTAGGTAGGCATTGTCGGCACGGATACCCTTACAAGCTAGGCTACCAGAGTGGCCTGGGTCCACTTGCCCGGCTGGGCCAAAAATAAATAAATAAATAAATAAATAAATATGATTTTTTAATTTAAATTATTATTTTAAATTTGGTAAAGAATTTCGATGTGACCCTGAGGCAAAAGTTTTTCCGTTTATTTTTCTGCATAACATAGTTTTTTTTCGGATGTTTTGGATTTTTTTATTTTTTACTTTCTTTAGTTGGGATCTTCCCTGGTCCTTGCACGGTCCAGCCGCCCAGGAAAATACCCGGGCGGCCCGGCTGGTAGCCTAGCTTACAAGGGTATTTATGTGTGTTTTTGCATCTCACATGAGACACATCTTTGATGATATCTAAGAGAGTGCCTCATTTTCGCACGACCACAACCGACTCTTAGTAGTCGGGAATGACAAGCGCCCATATGGTCAGATCAAAGAGTGTGTCAGCGCACACTTCGAGGGCGCGCGTAGTTTTGGACAAACGTCTGGTTATCTAATGAACTGGTGTTGTGATTGATGACCATGCCCAACAACGTGAGTTAGAGAAGGGTTGTAATGTTGATTAGCATCGTGCACGCGCAGAGTGCGTTCGCGCCAAAACCGACGGAGGATCGCGTTCGAGAGATCAGCGCCTCGGGTGGCGATTTGCATGCGGGTCCAATTCAGGTGTTAACCTCATGAACCCCCTATGCTATAACGAACGGGAAACACCCTTAGTTGGGCCACCTCTGCGATTTATGCACTCGGTCGAAGCGATAAACGCTCCGTGACAAGTCCTGCAAAATCCTACGTGATGCGGTCGGGAGGGTCCCCCTGCGGGACCGATGTGCTCCACAAGTGGCACCATTATCGGGAATCTCGGTTGCCTGCCGAGTTCCATAGTGAACGATCCCAGATTAAGTGCAGACTATGATTCAAGCAAAACGATAAACTTTATTTTTGATCTGGTTGGTATGTTAAGTTCTGACAATCATCTTGGATTAGGCAAAGAAAAATATGTATATGTTAGTATCATATGTGTATCCTGGTACACGTAGTAACATCTACAATTATAAATTTAAGGATTGTGATACTGTAGAATATTTCGAGCGTGGCTATGGATGTAGAAGCCAATTGAGTAAATGTTGTTCGCATTGATACAACTCTACGCATCCAATTACTTAAGAAAGTTTTTTATACTATTAGAATCGCTAAGTCACTTTGTTATTACATATTACGTTTGTAATAAAAATTCTCTTGAAATTTGTTTGAGTAATCGGATTATGAATGAGTTGAAAGTTTGTTCGTATTTAATTAAAGTATTTAAGTACAAATGTGCGATGCGACTAATTAAATTGATGAATTATAAGATTGGGTCCTCTGTAGAAAAATTGTCATGATATTAATAAGTAACAATAGTACGTAATATTAGTTATATGAGAAACTAAGGAACAATTTGTTACGTTGGGAATGAACGGTGCAAGGGGATGGTAAATTGTCAATGAATCTATTTCTTTTTCCTACATTATAAAAAAAAAAAAGTGTAGAAATGGCGATTGTGGACGGGAGTGCGCCAGGTCAGGGTGCGTCGCTAGAGGACCTGATCAAGGCCATCGAGAAAAAAAAGTTGGCACAATTACAAATGCTAAAGGTCGACATTTCTTATTAAAAAAGGAGAGGGTATCGAAGTGGTTGGAGTTGTTAGAATAAGTCACGACTGAGGCAACTGAGGCAGATAAATTAAGTTAATGCCCATATATGTTTGGTGAGAGATCCGACCAGAAGTCATGAAGGTGACTACAGATACGACAAAAATTTGGTGAAATTTTAAAAAAGAAATGCAAAGTCGTTTCAAATTGGGAAATGGTCTGCTAACTAAACCAGACCTGAAAGTCTTAAGGCGGCACGAGTTTATGACGGTGGGTGCATTCACTATGGATTTCGAAAAAATAACCAAAAAAAAATCATGGGATGGTAAAAGAGGAGCAATGTGCGACTTTTATGGGGCATTTTACAGACTTTGAGACCTCAACACTAACTAAGAAGGGCGCCCAGGAAAGAAACTGACATGGGTCATAGAAACCATGGATGCATCAACTGAAGGTGGCCAAGACCTCATATAAGTTATGGAGCCTGAAGAGGTGGTGCCTCAACTATCCACCACTAAAAAAGAAAATGCTCCAAGAAAAACAATGGCGGTGACCCATGTCCGGGGCAAAGGAAAAAAACCGGTGGTAAGACAGGAGTCGGAGAAGAAGAAGAATAAGAGTCTGAGGCCCAAAGGTTGACAAAGGCTCAGCAGAAAGCCATAAATTTGGCCCAAGGGGGACATGGTTCAGGAAGGGGCATGTGTTCTCAAACAATAGCAATGTTGCCACCCGATTCCCAAGCTCGAGCAGGGATGATAAGACCCTTACAATTTGGACATAAGCTTATCGACATGCGAGCCCCTGGCATGGGGCTAATCCCTATGTGTCCTGGCCTAAGAGTGGGCAGTTTGGACCCTATTTGGGAGCGCCAATGGGTATAGCATCTTGCAAAATTTCAGAGCCACAGGCTCAAACAGGCCAGTCGCAACAATCGACGCCGTAAGAGTCTTCTCTCACTACTCTTGTGGAGGGTCATAAACCATTGAGACCAGGCTTCGCCTATCCAGAATGGGCTAGAATCTTAACTGTTTTTTTTTTTTTTTTTTTTTTTTTTTTTTTTTTTTTTTTTTTTTTTTATGAACAACACAAGACCCCTTTTATTTTAGGAGGCATAATTTGCCCCTCACCTTTTTTTTTTTTTTTTTTAATAACTGGTGATACCCTTGAGATGTCATCATGAAATTGAGCGGCCCTAATAATTCAGACATTGCGTTCATCTAGTTCCACCTGGATTCTAACTCAGGTCTGCATTTCAACAGTTTATGGGTGTATCAACTAACTTAATCCCATTGGTCCCCTCTATTTTTTTATTTGTGGCATGTGGCAATATTCATAGGAAAAGAGGAAATACTGAGAGAAAAGGAAAGAAGTAGAATAATCAGAGGAAACTTTCTGAGCGAGGGGTAGGACAAGTGTGTGAGTGTGCATGTGTGTATGCGTGTCTATGTCTGTGTCTATGTTTGTGTTTGTGTGTTTTGGAGTTTCACCACAACAACTCCTATTCCAACCAAATGAGCAAACATTTAATGCGAAATCAAAGCATATTCAATCCTATTAAAGACAATGAAAGCCCTTGAGTTGAGGTAATCCCACAATGAAACAGTTTCACCTCTATAGCAAGCAAGATGAAGTACAATAGAGGCATGTAAAGTTGTAAACCCCTTCTTAATTGTGTTCACATTTGTTTTCTTTGGGGTACCCCTTTCTTTTGTTCTTGCAACTCCCCCTTCATCGTGCCTCTCATGTACAAGGCTCACCACGCTGATTGTGGTTGAGAGCGAGCTGCCCACTTGTACACTATGAAAGGAGGCAAAGCAAAGACGAAGATATGTTCCTGTTAAATTTCTTCTAAGATCTTCAACTTGTATTTTGTCTGTTATCTTAATTATGCTCATTCGTATGTATTAATAGTAATACACAAGAGGAGGGAGGTAGAGTTCTAACAGGGTTCTAAACAGTGACCGTTGGGGCGGGCTACTCTAGAATGGCACGTGAGACCAGTTAGTGTGTCGGTTGCATAAGATTTGAGGAGCAATCGTCGCCTCTAGTAAATGGCCACCTCTACAGACTGGGTAGGACCGGTTCGGGTGAGGCCTGTGAAAGCACCGCATCTAGTTCTCGTAGTTGCAATTACTGCATTGAATGGCACGACATAGACAAATGTCACAAACTACGTGCCTCCAACATGCTAAGAACACAAAGGCACGTCGGCCTCAATTGTAGAGGCATTGTCGTTCCAATCTGTCTATAAATTGGACATGACATGTCAGGGTGTCGTACATAACTGTAGTGTAGGTTGTCATTATACGTATGAGGACAAAAGCTCGTCCGGGGTATCCCTTCATACTCCTCATGACATAAGGCATGCGAACCACGTGCTAGTTAAATCTTCGGCGGGTCATCACAAAGCGGCATGGAGCAAGTTTCCTGGGTTTTCTCAATATTCATTCCTTCTTTATGGGTAGACGACGACGGGGTACATTAATCCAAAGCAAAGGTGTTTAGTTGCTGCAAGATTTGGCCTGCAACAACTCGCCTTGGTGGAGACAACCTATCAATACAGCGCTCTGTAGATGGTTCATATCGTAATCTATTTTCCTCCTCAAACTGTTGTGCCCGCCGTTCGTCACGCAAGGAAGAAGAAATTATGACTGCGGTTGCAGTAGGTGTATGACCAACACCGCATGTGGGACATGCTATGAGAGGATGTGGCGGATGATGGCACCGCGGACAGTCCACGCAGTAGAGACACATATTTTCTATGACAGCTTATCAGAAACATTGACGACACATGGCATGTTGTTGTCATGTCATCAGTAAAGAAGGCTGACACAACGGCATGCTGGGCAAGTAATCAAGGGGGGGGGGGGATGAGCACAAGACAAAGGATTGCAATTTTCGCGGCAGAGGCTGGCAACGACCATCCCTTCATAGCGTTCGACGCAGAGGTCGTGCATATGCTAACCAAGTTGCACAGGTGCGACGACACAATGAGAGGAGGGCACAATCTCCATCCTCTGGAGAGGTCCCTTGACTATTCACGGTAAAATCCGTCCAATCCACACAGGGAGGGGATGTTGTCTGCCCATGCACAGGGGAAGGAGGAGGTTCAACCATATTGCTCTTCGGAGGTAGTAGTACTTGCAAGTGCTCATCGACATACTATTCCTGATGGACGAGCCAGTCCAAGTGATGTTCTACCGCTTGGTTATAGAAAGAGCTGACTTTTCCTGTTGCATGCACCCTACCTCCGTTGTCCCATAGGGTCCACAAGTTATCCACAAAGGTAAGAGCACTGAAATGACCTGGACGATGTAAGATATATGCCCGAATATTCGGATCCATGCCTGGCACGTGAGTCGTAGTCACCTGCCCATAAATGCCATAGACATGACTTCTATGTTCATGCCAGGTGCACTACTGCCCTCCTCCGGGCAGACGGCATGATGCTCTTCTTCTATCCAGTGGACAACATCTGCAAAATCAGAAACAATGTAAGGGTTGCAATTGTAGGCAAGGAGACATATATTAATGGCATAGTATGCACAACACCCTCACTGTAGCACTATGACATCATCCAATTCTGCAAGTTGTGCCGCAGGGAGAGGTTGATCCAATTTTGCAGATTGCACGGCAGGCGGAGATTCATTTCGGTCTTGACCATTTCTGACAGGTTCCTCCGGATGTATTAACTCCACTGAATCCAGTATGCGTTCCGGAGAGAGATTAGCGTGAGTCGGAGGCTCCATCAGGTGACCAGGTGGATCATTATCATTTGACGCGGGGGAGCATACAGGGTCAGGTGGATGAGGAATAGGCGGGTTAGATGCAGGAAGCGGAGGTTGATCAGTAGTACTTGTGCTCAAGGTGGCTGCTAGTCATGAAAATGTTGCGCAAGTAGTTGCATCTTGTATCTGGTGCACACGTGGGCCTGCAGCACTGAAGAAATCATCACCACATTGCGGGCATCGAACTCGATAAGTACTACTTTTGACCAGCATATATCGAGAGCGATGATGTCGTTCCATATGGTTACGAACATGACATCGGAGCAGATCCCTAACCCCTGCGGAAGTGGTGATGGTGGCGGTGCACTTTAAGCACCAGTAATCGCCGCACTACCAGGATGTAGGCCTTCATCCCCTGCAGCCATTACAACAACATTTACATTATTTATTGCGGCCGGCATGGTCTCCCGTTGAGTTGGCATATCCACATTAGCGTCTGCCATTTCAGCAGGAATAACAGGAGAGGGCAAGCCTGTTGCGTTTGATTGTGAGGGGGGGCGTTGTTGCTACCTTTGGTCAGCATTGGTGTCAGTGAGTGAGTGGTGCCCTGCTGTGTGTAGTTGTGTGGAGGACCTGTGCATAAAATTAACTTGCGCTAGCGGGTGAGCAATCGCCCAGTGCACCATGCGGTGAAGCCAGTTCCAAAGTCGTGCAACATAAGTGGGTAGGTGGTGCTGCCGGCCATGCACATATGCACTCCAACCTTTGGCCAAGACACTGGGAGGATGGCCCCTAACAAGCATACGCCGTGTGAGGGAAGTCATTGCAGCTTTGAAGTCGGTGGTATTATTACAGATATGTTCAAACCTCGCTAGCTCTTTCGTGAATACGCCTGGAGGAAGCACTGGGATATCGTATAACAGGGAATGTCCAGGTCTCAGCCTTATCAAACACATCAATGCGAAGTGAGCCGTCTGGCCCGAGCAGCCGAGGGAAGAGAGATCTTTCATGATAGGATGTGTCTGTGTGTAACTGGCATTTCGTTAAAATTGACATTTTTTGCTATTTTCACGAAATTGGGCATTCAAGAAAAAACTGTGTTTTTTAGCGTGTTTTTGTGCCCACGACATTGGACCATTGATGGTCCGGTGTCCTGGGGACTCCGGACCATCTAATGTATCTCGACGTAAAGTACCGTCAAAATACATCCGAGGGTCAGAAAAAAAGAAAAAAAATCAAGGCAGATCAAATGGTCCGGACGCCGGACCATCAATGGTCTGATGTGGTCGGCACAAAAAAATACTGTGTTTTTTTGGAAGATCAATTTCGTGAAAATAGTAAAAAATGTCAATTTTAACGAAATGCCCGTTGTGTGAGTTGTGCGTGCCAAACGGACAGGCAGGCAGACACCCAGATGGACAGGATGACAGACAGGTGAGCGGGTGGGCAGGTGTGCGCACATAGGCAGGAAGGCAGGCAATCGTGTTCTTTCAATCTCTCTCTGCGGCTACCTTACTCACACATGCTCGTGTTGAAGTTCGCTCTCTTGCGTCTTCGAGTTTGCCACTCCCGCCACA
>BFEA01000204.1:2364693-2394959 GCA_003427395.1 Chara braunii | reverse complement strand
AGGGGAGCTCAATGGTATGCATTAGTCAACAGGGGCAGCCGCTGTGCGTGATCCTCAGTCGCAGCAGCAACGCTCAACGGTGATCAACAGCAAAAGGTGACCATGCCTGTCCAGTTCACAACAACAACCAGTGCGTAATAGCAGCTAACAACGATTAATAGTGCATGGCAYGCAGCAGCAGACCGCGCGCCGTACACAGTAGCATATGAGCTAAGTGGTGCGTCCGGGCACGAACAGTTGYTGCTGCCAACAGCCGCTGTAGGCTGAGGGCAGGATACCACTRTACTAGYCGTATTACGAGAAAACTCAGAAAAAACTACCCTATGGAGCACGTTGAGAACTCAGCATGCCTAGCTGAGGCCCGGTGTTTGCACTATGAGACTGTGTTGGCCAGTCCGTACATGGTCGCAACCCAGTTAACAGTAACAGAGAGTATGGCTTTTGCAACAGTCGCCACCCCCCCCCTTGCTCTTTGTTTTCATGCACAGTCAAACGTATAGTGCACTCTCTACTGCGCCTGGCTCAGCAATTCGCCACCTCCGAGCGTCTCAATTTGACTACACCTGGCGTTGTCYTGCGCCCAGGTTCATCCGTTCTGCTCTCCCTTCTGACTTTCGGTCGTTGCCCAGCTCGTCGCCCACACGCACCCACTACAATGCCCTGTCCAGATTCATCTAGTCTCCACCGCAGTAGTCCCTGCCGCTTCCTTCCTCTGCAGGGCAGTTGTTCGCTGGTCCGCTCGTCACTCCACCCCCAGCACCCTCTCCCTCTGGGATGGACCCAACGTAACAAACCGTCTGAATTCCTCCCCGGTCTCACCACCGGACGTCTTTACTTCCTCGAACGCACCTGGCACTGAACCCRGCCAGGTTCATTCCCTCACGTTATCACCCTCTTCGACACTTCATTCCTCTTAGCTTCGCGCAACCGCTGTCCATACTAACTMTAAATCTACTCACCTATCACCAAGGCTAACGCTACCTACTGATTCGCCCGACTTGAAAACTCATAGCAATTGGCGTCCCTTGCCCAGTTCTATCAGAAATTGAGTAGTATTCTCGATTTTCTTGTTTCCTCTAAGWCGTCTCCGCCATAGCTCCGCGCGGAGGTTTCCTTACTAACTCTTATCCTACTGACTGTCTTCTAAATCTAACCTTCCTATTCAACTCGCCCTACATAAAAACGCCTATATAGGCCCTTCCCCCGCCCAAATCCATGAAGTATCGCGTTCACCACTATTTCTTTTCTGCGCCYGAATCTTTCTTCCGCCATCCCATTTTCCCACATGCACCTGGTGCAATACCCAGCCAGGTTCATTTCACTATTTTCCCTTCCTCCGCGCACCTATTCTCTTTATTAACCCACTATTCTACTAATCCCTTACTATAACTAACTTCACAGTCCACCTCGCCTACACCGATAACCCCCACCCATCACCTTTCCTTGCTTATTTCCGTTAGGAACGGCCGAGCTCGACTAACTCTCCTTCTCACTTTCGCCCCCTCCCCGCCATCGCTCTTCTACCCGTCTCAGTCTCGCAACAGACCCGGGCGCGGATCGCGTCTGGGTGCATTCACCTTTTCTCTTCGTTGTTCCTGCTTAGTTCATTGTTGCTTTCCCTTCAATCGGCCCCTGCCTTGGCCCCCGTCCAGGTTCAGCCTCTCTCTTCGTGGCCTCACCTTAGTGCCTCGTTGCTCCTCCGCCTTTGCCCGCGATACTCCATACTGCAGTGGCCAGCCCGACAACCGCAGCGCTCCGCTATCCGTCTCTCTACCTCGCCTTCCCTTGCCTAGCGCTCGTCACCCCAGTCCCCGGATGCTGCACAGTCCGACGAAAACTTGGGTGTCAGAAACAGGAAACGTCTGGCCGTCGGCCCTTTTCCTGATTTATGCGCGTCACCCTGGGCGCGAGCCATGCTACTTCTCTGTATCGCTCCAATTCTGACGGATGTCTCGAGGGTCCTGCCCGGGGTAATGCCCCGCGGCGGCACCAAATGGCCGCTCGGCCTATTGCACGGGGAGGGTGGGGCGGACACCGTCCTCCTAGCCACTCCGCGCGCACCCCGCTGGTCTGTACGTACCCGGCACGGTCTGCGTCCGGGTTCGTTCCGAACCCTTGCGCACCATCCTTGTTCAGGGGTCATGCTAATCTCCTCGGTATCGTTCCAATTTTAACAAATGTCCCGAAGGACTTTGGCCGGAACAGTGCCCCCACGGAAGTGCATGGGCCACTCGCCTTGTGGCTTGACCGTTCGTGGGTGCGCCCACTACGGCAGGCTCTCGGCCATATCCCGAAAGAAAACGGGACCCAAAAAAAAAAATAATAATAATAATAAAAAAGACAAAAATATTTAAAAAAAACCGTTTTATTACAAGATCTAAAACGGGAACTGGGAGCTACTGGCACCTCGCCAGTCCCTTAGGTCGGGTCCGTCACTACGCATGTCACCAAAACTGAGGAGGGATAGCCCCGTCGGGCCCTCAATCCCTCGGTTTTCTCCTCGATGCTTCGCTGCCACCGCGCCGACGTCTGCCGGCCTCGATCCCCGAACCTCCGTTGTAATAGTCCGATGCCGTAACCTATAGCCCAAGCCTGAGTGCCATATAAGACGGTGCGGCGCGGCGCTTTGGGCCAACAAAAACGGCTGCACGGCTCTCAGTGCCCACGCCGGCTTGCTTATACCATGCCATATTTGCCCCGCGCGCCATCCTACGACATCCCGCTCACCACACGAAATCACGCCATTATTGCCGATGCCGTCGTCGGGGTCGTTCTCCGCACGCGCGCTTGACCTACTAATCAAAAAGAATCCTTAATCCCTGCTTAATAAATAATAATAATATCACCAACCGAAACGACCGAGGTCCGGGCCGGCTTTACGATAAAATAACAGAAAAGAATCACGAGCGCCTTAAACCTGCGCGCCCACGCACTCGCTATTGCGGTCAACCACCCAGTCAAAGCAATTACTGACGCAGCCGCGCTTAGCGCGGTATACTTAGACTCTAGGCCAAAACTATTTTTTGTCACTTGCAAAAACCAGGGCGGATACCCTTGTAAGGGTATTCGCACCGACAGCGTACTAGGGCAGGAGGACGCTGGCCGAAGCAGCCTCCCATAACCCCCCCCCCCCCCCCCCCCCCCCCCCCCCCCCCCACTTCGAATGCCAACCCATTGGAAAACTTAATACCACTGCCAAGATCTGTTGTAGGCCCGCGTCCCTGCTTTCCACTGTCCACTACCAATATCCGAACTTGTCTATTGGGAGCCTGAAAAGGGGAGAGCCCCACCCAATCAGAGCGAGCTGAGGGCGCCGTGGCGGAGGGCGCGGCAACATGCTTGACCGACTAATCGACGGTCTGGGCATAGTGGTAGAGGGAGTTAGTGGACTATCTGATAGATAACATTCAGAAAGTCCAGACTGTCGAAACTCCACCTACTGCGCTACAAAAGTTGACGCCAACGAGAACCTGCGTAAAAACGATCGAAGAAGAAGGATGAAGGCGAGAGGAGATGGGAGTCACGGGAGCAGAAAAGGCCTATCTCGCTCGATCCTTGGTGAAATCGAGCGAGTAGAGGTGCGTTTCCAATAGTTTTCGGTATCGCGAGACGTTGGGCACCATTAGATTTAGTGTTGGAGTAGTAGGTTAGGTGCTATAGAGGCGAAAGACTGCACGAGGGGTGGAACATTTCTGTGGAGAAGAAAGTTTGTGATTACCTGGTTCCGGATGGAAACGGAAGAGCGAAGGTTTGGTTTCGGGATTTTTTCCCTCGCCGACTCGTTTGGCGAAGACAGAACGAGAAGAACGTTAGTGTAGACGAAGTAGTAGAAAGAAGGTCGCGCGAAAGTGATGACGATGAGTATGGCAAAGAGTAGAAGTTTGATGTATCGTCTGATCCTCTATGGAATCGAACGAAGTGAAGTAGTAGGTAGGAGTCTATGATGGCAGCGAGTTAAATAGTGAAGTCAGAATGGAAAGAAAGTCAATAAGAAGGGAGTAGGGACAGAAAATGACGTGCACAAAGATGAAGGAGGATTAAAAGCGGAAAAAACAACGAGCGATCGGTGGCAGACAGTTGGTGGAGCAAATGCAACACAGATAGAGAGAGGAAGGGAGAGAGAGGATTTTCCCTGCCCGCCCATGTTATGTCATAGAATAGTATGAATTCGGGCGGGATTCTGACTACATACATCCAATTTCGGCAGAAGTGAAAAGCAGGTTGGGCGGAGCCAGAGGAGAGGTTTCGGATTCATGGTGTGTATCTTCATTTCTAGCGAAAGATTCATTCTGAACTCGCTCATCCGGTCAAAAGCGGTGGAGTAAGGTCAACCGCGAGCCTGGAAACTTACCAGAAACCCGGTATATTGCCTATCTGCCAGCCGCAGGGGTGAGGTACTAGGTTGTGGAGTCGATCGTCGGATGATTCGGTATGAATCCTGTTGAGCTCAATAGCGGGAGGCGACTGCAAAGGTGAGGAGGAACAACTCATGAAGTTACGAGACTCCCCTATTGGACCAAGTTGCCACCCATCCCAACAATCGGTGGCGGGAGGCTAACCGCACAAGTGAGAGAATTGCCTGCAGAGCAATGTGTTGAGCCTACGGTCTTTCTGCCATCAGCCCCACCATTCGCCCGCTACGTATGGACCAGTCATCTGTCACAGTTGTTTCCTCCGTATTGTCAGGAATCGCTTGATCGGTTGTGACTCTCATCTTCGTAAGCAGGGTGGTGGGGTATGGAGACTGCAGGTTGACTGCTGGTACGACTCTCGTCTTACAAACCTGTGCAATAACATGCCAGGCACAGATTGCTACTGTTTTTGCTGCCAAACGGAGCACGAGGAACTGGGGGCTACGAGATTGTGAAGCTTGCCTGTTGATTGGGGTGCTGCCCATTTCCTGGAGCAGACTGGAGCCAAGTAACTGCTGAATCGAGGACCAACTTTGCGTTGCTCGACCAGCCCGTAGCAATGGAGTGAAGTCGGCTATGAAGTAGCAAGGACAACTGTTGACCAGTGTGCCGCTTGTTCTGCTAAAGGTGAACCAGATATGGGCTACAATAAGAAAGTGGGAGGGAAGGTACTTACCTGGTAAGGCTGAAGTCGTGCAAGGGTTCAAAAATTAACAGGTGGTGGTTGTTGCTGAGATCTGGAGAGCCGTGGGAAGGTCAATGCGGCATCTTGGATTTTTGGTTCGTTGTGTCTTTTGTGTTTTGGTCACCACTACGGGGCCCTCGGGCGTATGAAGATATCAAGGTTCTCTCCTACGAGTTGAGTTAGTCCCTCACTTGTATCTCGGGAGTCTGAAACCCCTCCTTCTTCCCTTCTTACTCTAAGTCTGGTTTGTAGTTACGAGAGGAAGGCGGCAGGTGGGATTGAAACCCATCAGACCACATCAAGACTGCACGGGGAGTTTGTGCACTGATTGCGAGAGCTCTGACGGAACCTAGGCGAGGTTCCAGAAGCAGGGAACTAAGAGGTAAACATTCATCGTCTTCTATAGACCCACTTAATACCCTTATCTGTACATTCTGCTATGTTTTGACTTTGTATAGTACGTGCGTCCCTATTTTGACTTTATGTCTGATTTTAAGGACACAAATCGAGACTTAAGTAAAGGAAGTCATGCGCAATCTCAGTTTCTCTTTTGTTGTTTGCATGAAATGAGATTGTGAAGAATGCATCTGGGGAAAACCGGGAGGAAGGTGGTCTTGCTTGCGTCTGTCTGGTTCAACCAAAGGTTGGGCAGTATACCAAGTTGGATGGCTCAGTGTTATGTTTATTTTGATTGTTTAGAGGGTCAGACATTGTTCCATAAATTTGGATGGTCTGGTTGCTCTGACTTCTGAGCATTGAATGTGTTTGTTTTTCACTGACCAAGCAATTATTCCATAAGTTTGGATGACTTGGTTGCCTTATTTTATTTAGGGTTTCTGATGATTATAGGTTTCTACAAGAAAGAATTGAGCAATTGTTTCATATATTTGGATGACTCTAACTTCTTCTTGTTTATTCTGATGGAGGATCACGCGAAGGACTAGACATTGTTCCATAAGTTTGGATGGTCTAGCCTGGAGACACGCACATGTTGGAACCATAAGGGTAAATTTGTCTATAGCTTTATACTATTATATTTATAAACAGGCAAGTCGAACAAATGTTCCATAAGTTTGGATGGTCTGACTTTGGGTTATCTCAAACTAAAGAGAGTATCAATTAAAGAGTAAATTGTTGGTAAGAAGGGACAGACTTAATCTTGTTTCAAAGTTGAACGGTTCAATCATATACTGCCTTAAAAGACTAAGGTACAAAAAGATATATATGTAACTCATATATTTTAAATAGTTTAGGGCGACTTGTTTTTCATCCCCCATTTCGTCAAAGAATACTGCTATTTGTTTTCTTTTTTTTCTTTGCTTACTTAATTTTTTTTCTCGTCCTCAACCACTTACCCCACCCCCCCCCTTTCGTCGAAGAATACTGCTATTTGTTTTCCTTTTTTTCTTTGCTCACTTAGTCTTTTTTTTCCTTGGTCCTAAGACCACTTACCCCACCCCCCCTTTTCGCCGAAGAACACTGCTATTTATTTTCTTTTTTTTTCTTTGCTCACTTAATTTTTTTTCCCGTCCTCGACCGCTTACCCAATCGCCCCCTTTCGCCGAAGAATACTGGTATTTATTTTCTTTTTTTACTTTGCTCACTTAGTTTTTTTTCCCGTCCCCAACCACTTACCCAGTCTCCCCCTTTCGCCGAAGAATACTGCTATTTATTTTGTTTTTTTTCTTTGCTCACTTAGTTTTTTTTCCTGTCCTCGACCACTTACCTAGTCCCCTACTTTCGCTGAAGAATATTGCTATTTGTTTTCTTTTTTTTCTTTTCTCACTTAGTCTTTTTTTCCTTGGTCCTTAACTACTTACCTCATCCCCCCCTTTTCGCCGAAGTATACCGCTATTTGTTTTTGTTTTTTTTTTTGCTTACTTAGTCTTTTTTTTCTTGGTTCTCAACCACTTACCCAACCCCTCCCTGTCGCCGAAGTATATTGCCATTTAAAAAAAAAAAAAAAAAAAAAAAAAAGTAAAGAAAAAAAAATTAGAGATGGAACACTAGGATACAAGTTATACTTGGATAAAGTAATAGTATGAGGCACTGGGGGAAATGTGGCTAGCAATCAGACCCGATCTGCTCGGCTCAAAGGGAGCTGAGGTGAGACTTTATAAACTGTATGTGAAAATTGCAATGCTTGATGAAACCAGGCATTCAATCCTCTAGTCTTGGCTAGAGCAATCAATGTCAATCTATTCCTATTACCATTCATTTGTACGGACTCATCTTTTGTACAGTACGGGAAGTCGGGCCCGTTTTTGTGGAAGTGAGGTATGGTGGCAACATACTCACCGGTTGAATTCCATACAAAAATAAAAACAAAACCTTGCTGATTAAGTTTGTGTGTGTGTGGGTCGGTGGGTGCAGAATGTCAGCGCCTATTTAACATAAATAACATTACATTTGTATAACTTTGTCGTGGAGAAGTTACCTCCTACACCCTCGAGATTTCATTACATCTTCGACCTTTGTGATTTGCCTCATGTGTATGAGGGTCTACACAGGATCATTTCACAACAGGGGAACAGTTCATGCGGCTGTGGAGAAACGAACGCCTTCAAATTTTCCATGATAGATTGATTTTCAAAGAGGACAAGACGCTGGTGATTGGCCACCTAAGAAAATATACTATCATGGAACAATAGGGGAAGGAGTGGACAAATAGACAGTCTGATTGGATATTAAATATGAATTTCATTTCTAACAAGGCAATGAGGCAGCAAGGCAGCGTGGTAGCAAAGCAGAAAGGCAACATAAGCAACCAGGCATACAGCGAGCAGAAATAAAACAATGCGGTAATGCAAGGTATGCAGCGAGGCAACACAGTAGTCTCTGGGTGGTCCGGCGAAGGAAAGGACAACTTTGGGAAATAGGGAAATCAGGGGGCGGATAAGGAGGCATTCTGCCTCTTTAGACCACTCTCCACACCTTCAAATTTCGAACTACTACGAGGAGTTCCACTATCATCTACTCTGCTGACCCCCGTACCATTGCTAACTTACAGTGGAAAAGAGAGAGAGGCAAGGGTTTTTTTTAACTGATCGATGCACGACCGTTCAGTTCGTGGAAGATGAGTTTGTAGTCCCTGACTAGATGATCGTGGTCAATTCCCTGCTCTCCCTTTGCAATTCCACCTCGGTCATCCAGGACCCCGGGTCCTTTCCTTTTTTGAATACTGGTGAATTATTATGTCAGGACAGTACTTCTGACTCATGCATGTGGATGTCAATTTGCTTACAGGCAAGATCCGAAGTGTCACTGTTTATATTGAGGACAATAATATTTTTTATCAGCTGCATGGAACAAGGTACTGCCCAAATGTGGCACGTCATCACGCTAAAAACAATGGTGAGTTCAAAAAAAAATTGTGGTATATTGTATTTACTATCTTAGGCTTCTGCAATTGACTCTTGAAGTTTTTTGTTGAAAATTTCAAGTACAAATGGTTTGTACTTATATTTTGTTTGTTTTTATTCATATGCCTTATGAAACAGTCATGTTTGTCGTCAACATGCAGACGCAGATATGGCATATCAAGCGTCATGATAAGGAGTGTAACGACAATTTGGGCCGAGGTAAAGAAAATGTACAACCACTTACAGTCTTGCAAATCTTCTGCAGATGTTAAGTGCCTGAAAAAATGGACCATACATCTCCTATAATTTTTTACTGGCAAAGGACCTCCCCCACCCCCTAGGAAACTGCCTCTTTTCCAATAGTTACGATTTTTTGACTTCTCAAATTCTATTATGGCATAAAACAAAATTCCTCTCCTATAATACGACCCATCAAGCCTAGCTCTTTAGAATGTTTTTTGTTTCTTACTCCACAACCCCATCCTTTTCTATACAAATCGAACCTTCTGTTTTTATCCTGGACATGACGTGAGCTAACGGTATGGGAGCCAATAAATTCATTGGCTTTCCTTGTTCCATATGGTTTTCTTCCGACACCCAATGACCTGCATCCCTCGAAGACCTTTCACTTACACTACACTCAACTGCAATTCCATATATCTATATATATATATATATATATATCGTCAAACAGAGCTGTCCAGTAGACCGTAGGCAGAGAGGGAGAAGAGGACAACAAACAAGGGGTTGTGACAAACTGTTTCGGTGGTATTATATACTATAATATTATTAATATGCATATATTATATATAAGTCATTTGCTTTGTTTTGACTAATAGGCCGTTTTCTTCCCTGTGAGGTTTGATTTCCTCCTCCTTTTCCTTACCTCTTTGCCTTGTGGCTGCGTGCAAGTGGGTCCTTGTGACACACTGGGATGGGGGCAGTCAGTGCTCAATCTGTCATCCACGTGGTTGGCCTTGTACGTAAGAGATGATGAACAAGCGGAGCTTTCCTACCTTACTTTTTTTTTTTTTTTTTTTTTTTTTTTCGCCATTGCGCTCCGATCCACAGTGTGACAATATATTACTACGCTTCCAAAATGGTCCGGGGCAAGTTGCTCAGCCAACCAAAAAATAAATGATAAAATAAATATTTTTTGAATTTTCTTTTTTTTTAATTCTTATTTCAAATTTATTAAAATTTTCGATGTGACCCTCAAACAAGAATTGTCCAATTTATTTTTGTGCATCACATATTTTTCTTTCTTGTATTTTTGATTTTTTTTTTCTCGACTCGACCCTTTGCTGGTCCACACACTACAAGGCCGCCAGTTCAAACAAGATAACCCTGGCAGTTTGGCTGATAGTCTTATTTATACATTTTGTATAAAAAATTGTGAGAGCATTTGTTGTGCCTCCGCTTTTACACAAATGACCAAAGAAGTGAGATATCTATTCTGTAGTTGCGGTTTAACATTAATATATATATATATATATATATATATTTTTTATGTACCTTGAATTGTCTTTAAGGATTTGTCTCTGAAAAGGCCCAGGTACCAAAAGAGTTTTGTAATTATATGCAGACATCAAATCATAACATGTCGATATGAAAGTTTGTTATATTTTTGAATCGGAGTATCTTTTTTTAGGAAACTTCTTTTGCATGGCAATCATCTGGGCTAGTTGCCTGCATGATTCAAATTTCGTTGGCCTGCATGGTAGGAGAAAATTGATTTTACAAGAGAGAGAGAGGAGAGAGAAAGGGGGAGAGAGACAGAGAGAGAGAAAATTTTTGGTAGGTTCTGGTCTTATGAGGTCATATTGATAGTCATGCGGGATTTAATTTGGTGGGCCCCATTTCGGTACTTGTCGGAAGCCACTCTGGTTTGTGGATGGCGCACAACCACATCTCTGGCGGGGTAGTCATTCTACACCGACTCAGTTCAATTCTGCACTGGAATAGACATCGGAGCTAGTTACTGCAGTGAACTGAGAAGGGTGTGCTTTGTCACTTTTTTCGCCCCTCGCAAAGCCTTGGATTGTTTTTTGACGCACTGGAATTGCATTGTCATTCGGTTACTGTAGATTGAACTTTTTTGTTACCTTTTCTTTTATGGATGTTTTTTTTTGTGAAAATAACACAAAGAGACGACTCTTTGACTGGCCCTGTGGGCTGGTCACTTGGTTGAGCGGATGTACCACTTTTTTATAGGGTTGGGGCTCCTGGTTCCCGACGGAGTTGGGTAATCTTCTAATCTTGCAATTCTTGGTTTGTTTTCCACACCGGCGTACTTTTATATCCTTGTATGCACAAATCCTCTGCATTTTTGGCATGGGCAACTGTCAACAGCAGTGCATTACCAATAATGGATGTGAAAAGATATTACATTTTTTGTCTTGAAATGGAGAATCTGATACAAATACATGTATGAACTGATGTTAACAAGGCTCCTTGTCGTCATATCAGACTCAGCTATCTGGTGGTCGTAGTATTAGGACTAGGGGTTTGAGGTAGATTTTAGGTATATAGGCTAATTATTAGGTTGGGGCAGCAGTGATGCATATTTTCAGAATTATGTGGATTTTTATGTCAATGTAGAACTTCCTTTTGGTATAATTTTTGGATTGGGTGACATTTATGGCATGTTGTAGGTTTTTATAACTTTTTAACTCCCAGGATTGGTTGTTGTCAGGACAGTGGTGAAGAGTTTGTTATTTTTTTCACTTGACTTATCGCAATGTGTAAACCTAAACTGGGTGATAAACCCAACATTTCTTTTCAGGTTGTTTTGTAGAGGGATCCCCAACCCCCTTTTTTGTGCAATAACATTTATTAAAAAAAATCTCACATTTTCACACAGATTATTAAGATGTCTTTTTTGATATAATTGACTCTCTTGAATTTTTTTTTTTTATACCAACAATTTTTTCTTTTTCTGAAACGTTTTAAAAAAGTTCACAAAATCACCTCAAGTTCCTCAACCATGATTTTCCTCAGTCCTCTTCTTCATTTCGAGCATTCAGAATATCATTCTGTTTTTCAATTAAAAAAAATTAATCAGTGGGATTGTGATATGCACTTGTCATTTTAAAGTCACAATCAGAACATTGTGTCCTTGAACCGAATCCCAGTCCCTTTCTCTCCCCCCCCCCCCCCCCCCTTTTGATATATTTTATTTTTTAAGAGAACGTCGTGAAAAGAGATCAAGTCCCCTCCCCCCTCTTTCCTGTTTCAAATTATAGTTTGCGAGGAGAATATGAAAAAAGACGAGGTACTTCACGAAGAAAAAGAAAGTAAATGTAGTCTTCGATAAAGCCTAGGGAATGAGTATTGATAGGAGGAATGAAAAAAAAAACAAAACAAATAGAAGTATATTTTTGCGAAAGAGGCGGATCGGTGATTGTGGAGGAAGACCAAAACAAAAAGACAAAGTAAGCAAGGAAAAAAAAAGAGATCAAATAGCAGTATTCTTCTGCAAAAGGGGAAGATGGGGTAAGTGGTTGAGGACCACCAAAAAAAAGACTAAGTGATCAAAAAATAAAAAGAAAACAAATAGCACCAGTCTTCGGCGAAAGGGGGGGATGGGGTAAGTGGTCGAGGACGAGAAAAAAAAACTAAGTGAGCAAAGAAAAAGAAAAAAAACAAATAGCAGTATTCTTCAGCGAAAGGGGGCGATGGGGGTAAGTGGTTGAGGACGAGAAAAGAAACTAAGTGAGCAAAGAAGAAAAAAAAAACAAATGCAGTATATTTCGGCGAAAAGGGGGGATGGGGTAAGTGGTTGAGGATGAGAAAAGAGAATAAGTGACCAAAGAAAAAAAAAGAAAATAAATAGCAATATACTTCGGCGAAAGGGGGCGATGGATTATGTGGTTGAGGACCAAGAAAAAACAGACTAAGTGAGCAAAGAAAAAAAAAGAAAACAAATAGCACTATTCTTCGGCGAAAGGGGGGGATGAAGTAAGTGGTCGAGGACGAAAAAAAAAACTAAGTGAGCAAAGAAAAAAAAGAAAACAAATAGCAATATTCTTCGGCGAAAGCGGGGGATGGGGTAAGTGGTTGAGGACGAGAAAAGAGACTAAGTGAGCAAAGAAAAAAAAGAAAACAAATAGCAGTATACTTCGGCGAAAAGGAGGGATGTATACTTCGGCGAAAGGGGGGGATGGGGTAATTGGTTGAGGACGAGAAAAGAGACTAAGTGAGCAAAGAAAAAAAAGAAAACAAATAGGAGCATACTTCGGCGAAAAGGGGGGATGGGGTACGTGGTTGAGGACAAAAAAAAAAAAAGACTTAGTGAGCAAAGAAAAAAATAGAAAAGAAATAGCAATATTTTTCGGCGAAAGGGGGGGATGGGGTAAGTGGTCGAGGACGAGAAAAAAGACTAAGTGAGCAAAGAAAAAAAATAAAGCAAATAGCAATATTCTTCGGCGAAAGGGGGGGTGAGGTAAGTGGTTGAGGACGAGAAAAGAGACTGAGGTAAGTGGTTGAGGACGAGAAAAGAGACTAAGTGAGCAAAGAAAAAAAAGAAAACAAATAATAGTATACTTTGGCGAAAGGGGGGGATGGAGTAAGCGGTTGAGGACCAAGAAAAAAAAGACTAAGTGAGCAAAGTAAAAAAAGAAAACAAATAATAGTATATTTCGGCGAAAGGGAAGAGTGGGGTAAGTGGTTAAGGACGAGGAAAAAAACTAAGTGAGCAAAGAAAAAAAAGAAAACAAATAGCAGTATACTTTGGCGAAAGAGGGGGCTGGGGTAAGTTGTTGAGAACCAAAAATAAAAAGAGTAAGTGAGGAAAGAAAAAAAAGAAAACGAACAGAACTATTCTTCGGCGAAAGGGGGGGATGGGGTAAGTGGTTGAGGACGAGAAAAAAAACTAAGTGAGCAAAAAAAAAAAAAAAACAAATACCAGTATTCTTCGGCGAAAGGGGGGGATGGGATAAATGGTTAAAGACCAAGAAAAAAAAACTAAGTGAGCAAAGAAAAAATAGAAAACAAATGGCACTGTTCTTCGGCGAAAGGGGGGGATGGAATAAGTGGTTGAGGACGAGAAAAAAAAAACTAAGTGAGCAAAGAAAAAGAAGAAAACAAATAGCAGTGTTCTTCAACGAAAGGGAGGGATGGGGTAAGTTGTTGAGGATGATCGTACTCTTTTCAATACTTGTGCACCGAATTCTCTTTATAGAAATATCGAATATTTGCATGTAAGTTAATCGTCTCTCGACTGCCTGCAATCACACACATATATATGGTTGCGAGGAGTCTCATTATAATTGTGAGAAGTGGTCGTCCCATATTATATACCCTTTTATATATGTATATACATATGCCTTGAGCGTCTACGAGGCCTACTGTGACTGTGCGTAAAGTTTAAACAGATTATGCTTCGAAAGAAAAAGGAGAATCTCTTTTATATTTTTGTTTTTTATAACTTTTATAGTTGGAGGTTCGAGTCCGTGGCAGTCGTCAAAATCAAACCCCTTGATTTCTCTCAAGGCCATGGATGATCGAGTTTGTCTTCAAGGCCTCGAGAGACGACTACTACCATAGGTATGAACTAGTGTACCACCCACTTTCCGCAGGGTGCAGAAAAGGGTATGGCAATCAACTGCCTTGGCGGTTGTCTAGCGTTGAGAAATTAACCTCTCAAGGCGCGTGTTAACCAACACTTTGAGTGTCGAACGCGACCCTTGAGGTCATCGACGACCACGTGATTATGGGTACTACATAGTACGTCACCATTGGGACTATTTGTGTATGATTGCATTGCTAGTCAATATGAGAAAGTTTTGTGTCCGCGCGGTTTTATACTAAGTCTCGCGCACAACACCTAACTGATTTTGTATCAAAAAGTTATGGGTTAGATATTGAAGGGACTAAAAATGTTTTATTGTCTGTATATGTATTTAGTTTTTATGTTTGTGGTGTGGTGTGACGCGTGGTGAGTGGAATGTGTCCTAGTCGACCGACGACGAGTCGCACTTGGGACTTCAACCCCCCAAAGCGTCAGTTTGCGTGCGAGTCCGATAAAGGCGTTGGACAACATACGAGAAATGCTCTCGGCTGACCCGCCGCTGCTATTGCAACTGATTAACTTTCATATTGTGGACTGCTAACACGGTGGGGATGCGTTGTCGAGCGCATCGGTCCGACACCGCACAGGGCAGTGAGGGACTTCCCGAGTGCGTCACGCAGGAGTTGTTTTAAATCCTTCGTCACAAATATACATGGAGCTTTCGCGAGCCGCTCCGGCTGAGTGCGCCAGCCATACCTCTCGCCAGCCCCCACGACAGGATAGGGCCTACGAGAGGCACAACGTACCTCCACCTTACGAGAGTTGTCACCTCCCTTCGGTGGGCGTATCCCCGCCGAGCTACCAATCCACAGTACAAAAGTTAGTCAACTGCAATCGCAGAGGTGGAACAGCCGAGGGCATTTCTCGTTCGCTGTAGCATATGGGGTACGCACGGTAATACACCTTTATCGGACCCGCACGCGAACCTGCATCTTGGGGGGCTGAGGTCCCAAGCGTGACTCGTCGCCAGTCGACTAGGACGCATCCCACACACCACACACACACCACTATAAAGAACATAAAAATATAATATACACACACACATGCACATACATATACATATACAAAACGACACTGAATATACAACGCGACAACACTCCTAGTCCCTTAGTAGTCGTCCCATAACTCTCCGATGCGGAAATCGCATAGGCGACACCCGTGAGACTTAATATAAAACCGTGCGGACGCAGAGTTAACTCATATCGACTCGCAATGCAAGCATACGCAAGCAGTCGTAATTATGGCGTACTATGTAGTACCCATATTCATGCGGTCCTTGTTAATCTCGAGGGCCTCATTCGACACTCAAGTGTCGGCTGACACGCGCCTTGAGGAAATGATCTCTCGACATTAGACAACCACCAAGTGCGGTTGAAAACCACACCCTCTTCTGTACCCTGCGGAGAGTGGGTGGTACACATGTCCATAACTGTGGTGGCAATCATCTCTTATTGGCCTGGAGACCAGCTCTCTCATCCAGGACCTGGAAATAAGTCAAGGGGTTTGACTTTGACGGTTGTCACGGACCACAACGTCCAACTATCAAAATTAATAAGCAAAATCAATTAGTGAATAAATAAACATCTAACACTCATATATCAAATCAGGACTCGAGATAAAAATAAAAGAATGAGAAACATGAACCCATAAAGTATGCAGATCGTGTGTCACAGAGTTGTCATTCTCACTGTCTCCAAGATATGCCTCATATACTAAGCTCCAAAATACTAACCTGTATAAAACACAAACACACACAATAGCCACATTGTCATACACCAATATGGTCAACTTTATTGTTCCTTGTAACTCACACCACGCCTCACACACTCAAGCCCCAGTCATAGTTCAACTTTCCATAAATCTCATAAGTTTTTTATAATGGTCATTTAAAAGAAGTCCGATTAAAACCCTCAAAGAAAAATATCAAATCTCAAGGCTAAGGCAATTGAGTTGAGGTACAGGTGTAAGCAAAGTTGTGTCGTGCGCCGACGAGTCGGTGATCAACCAACCGACATGTTATCAGTGATAACAGAAGATGATCCTCGTAAGATCAAGCTGAAACTTAGTTCAAATCCCGGATCGAATGTCCAAAGAAGACTTGTATCATACGACTGGTCAATGTCCAAGCTAAATCGTCAATGTTTGAAGATCAAATCTCCATGACACGTTCTCACACAAGACTCTCCTGATAGTCAAGCCTAGGTCTACCTCTAAGCCAGTGCCCAAAGAAAGGTTGGCCTATGGTAGAATCTCCCCCATACAGAGTGGATCGCCAGAGTCGCCGCCTGTCAAAATATAATCTATCTGCTCTAAACCGTAGGAAAAGTGTCTTCTCAAAAATTATATCAGCCTAAATATGAAAACAGAAATAATCTTCAACCTTCCAAAGTCAAATTTTGTCTAACTCTCTGAATTAGCAAAAATTTGGGCAGCACTCCCTTTAGATAATAAGACTTCCCATATTTTTACTAAGCCATATATAAAAATCAGACAAGTTTAACTTTGAAAAAGTCAAATTTTGACTAACCCCTTGGCTTTGCAGAAATTTCGGCAGCGTTTCCCGTAGAGAAAGTAGCTTACCAAAATTTATACAAAGCCAAGTTCAAAATCTAAAATGACTTTGACTTCTCAAGGTCCAATTTTATCTAACTCCCTTAATTAGTAAAAATTTGGGCAGCACTCCCTTTAGAAAAGGAGACTCTCCATATTTTTACTAAGTCATATATAAAAGTCTGACAAACAGAACTTTGAAAAGACAAAAATCTGACTAACTCCTTGGTTTTGTAGAAATTTCGGCAGCGCTTCCCGTAGAGAAAGTGACTTACAAAAATTTATACAAGACCAAGTATAATAAAAGATCCCAGAAAATGCAGAAATCGACCTAAGTAAAAATAAACTTAGCTCAGAAAATGCAGGAATTGAAACTAACTCCTATGACTTTAACACGTGGCGAGCATCTAAAGCAACTACCTATCAAGTTGAAACTCATACTAAGTAGTAATCTCACTCAGTCACATGTAGGTCAACCCACAAAGGTAAGTACTCTCACCATCCCCAAGTCAACATTATCAGACAATAGTTTATAATCTTTCAATGATTTGTCCCCTTTATACCCAGCTTACATAAGGCATAAGGCTAGACCACCCAAACATATGGGAACCTGCCTAGCTCAGCCATAGAATATACACAAACACAGGGCACAACAACTTTTTTCTTCTTTTGGCATATGGCTAGGTCACCCTAGTCGCCCTAAACTGTTTAAGTATCCCAACTTTATATAATTATCTGCACTTAGTCTTTTGAGGTAGCATATAACTGAATCGATCATCTTTAGCTCAAGATTCAGTCTGTCCCTTCGTACCACAAGTTCACTTTTAATTAGTACTCTCTTTGGTTGGTGATAAGCTAGAGTTAGACCACCCAAACTTATGGAACCCTGTTTGACTAGCCTGTTCATAGATAGAATAATAGTAAAGTATAGCCAAGTTATACCATTTTGGTTCCAGCATGTGTATGACATTGGACCAAGACCACCCAAACTTATGGGAATATGTCTGGTCCTCAGCCTGATTCATTCTCTTAAAGCTGAAGCAGAACGAAACTGAAAGAAACCCAAAGTAAACAAGGCGACCAAGCCACCCAAACTTATGGAACATGCTTGGTCCCTGAAAAGTCAATCACAGTCAGCCCTCGCAAGTCAAAGCAACTAGTTCACCCAAACTTATGGGAACCTGTCTGGTCCTTCAGGCAATCAAAGGTAAACATAGTCCTTGACCCTCCAATCTTATGAAGACTCTCCCAGCCTTTGGTTGACCCAATTAAACATGCAATACTGCCTTCCTCTCATCCTTCCCCCAGATGCAACCCCACAATCTGCTTTGAGTCATACAATAAAATTAAAACTGACATTGCGCATACATTCCTTTACTTAGTCTGGTTTTGTCCTGAAAGTCAAACAAAAAGTCAAAGTAGGGATGTAGGCAATATACTCAGTCAATTATAGCAAGAAATACAAATAGGGGTTACAACCAAGTTTATAGAGGGAACGCAATGGTTACCTTTCGGTTCCCTGCCTCCAGAACTCCTCCCGAGTTCCGACAGAGCTCCCACAGTCGGTGGGCAGACTCCCCATAGAGTCTTGCTGCGGTCCTACGGGTAGCAATCTCGCCTGCCGCCTTCCTCTCAGAACAGGATTAGACTGAGAGTTAGAAAGATGGAATAGGGGGTTTTAGATGCTCGAGATACAAGGGAGGGACAACTCAACTCCCCGGAGAGGGCCTTGTTATCTTTATTCGTCTGAGGGTCCCGCAATGATGGCCAATGCGCAGTAAGTCGGTTGAACCACGATCGACTGAAGTCCAAACGCAGAGTAGCTGCCCCCGACAATCCTTCCTACCCCTGACCAGCTAGCTACTACATAACCTAGAAACACTTTGTTCAAATAGAGCACACACATAACGCAGCCTAACGCGGCGGTTTCGCATCAGTGGGAAGCCGTGCAATGAGCCGTGCAATTCCAGCATCATCACAATGCGCCATAACACAACATTACGTATGCGGCAGGGCTTAGCAGTCTCATGCAAACACCACGAACCTCAACATCCACAATACCGGTGCTTCCAACCAGCAAGCTTTATCACCGCGCTGTAAACGAAGCCCTTCCACCCGATTGGTATTCGGTACTCAGACAATCTTAGCGGGAAGCACCGCAAATGCGCGCACCAGTGGAGCAGCTATATGTACAAGCATGACCCAGTAGTGCACAGTGCCCGCACGGCAGGCCGCAGCCACCTCTAGCAAATGCAACGTCTCTATACAATGTTTACACAGTCTATTTTTAGTCAAATCCCAACATACCTCAACAAGGCTTGGCACCAAATCCGACAGTTACATGTAGTGTCTCAGCAGGTCATGCTGCCGACGCCTAACATCATAACACGACAGTATGCGCATGGCTCAACCATTGAAACAGCATATGATGGTAGGTATGACCGACTAGACCGCACGACCCGACACAACTCATAGACTTGCTCACTCGATTGGCAACAAAAGAACCTTTTCCCTTTTTAGATCTCTCTCTCGCCCTACTTGGTGCCCAGCATATAGATTACTAGCACGCAACTAGTATCAACCTCCACATTGGCAAGGTAACTGTGGACGTCGGTTGGTGCACCGAGGTCTACGAAGATGTCCGCCTCTTTAGACAAGTGTCAGGACCAGGTACGTGTCCTACTTCACCATCCTCATCCTCTCCCACTCTCTCCGTCTCTCTCATACGCACACTTACCCCCCCCCCCCATACTTGTAACCTGCCATGTATCTGGTCGTAAGAAAAAACAGACACAGACGTGATTGAAGGAAGGGGTCAGTTGAACCACGACTATGAAGGCAACAACGAGCCAACTTGAAGGCGCTCTGCTATTCGCCAAACGTGCGAAATGGGAATGAATCTTTCGCTACAGCGTGGCGGAGTGTCAGCGAAATTTCGACGGGCGATGCTACGGCAACCGCGACGACGAGCTTCTCCAAGATCACGTTGGTAGGCGGAGGGAAGGAGATAAATTTTCCACAAGAACGTAATCCAGATGCGCCCTGACCAGGTAAATATATTTGTTTTGACTTGTTTCGGCCCTGCTACTCACTGGATATGCGAAAACTGAATGAATCCCCCGCTAAAATGTGGCCAAATACATCGCCCTTATTTTGAGGCGCAGCTCAAGTGCCCCTATTCCGGCCACCCCGCTCTTCCCATGCGAAATCTAACGTCTCCATCAGATTTGCCTTGGTAAAAAATCCCCGAAAGGATTTTTGGTTAGCCCGATTTCATTAAGAATCCGGCGAGCTACACAATTAAGAATCGGACGAGCTACACAATTTTCAGTTTCACCATATCCATCATCGTCATTACTCCGGGCGAAGCCTTTCTCTACTAACTCCTAATTTACTAATCTATTGGTCCCTTCTCACTCCCATCATAGCCATCTTCCCCGTCACTCTCATGCACCTCTTTTCTCACTAACCTCCCACTTTACTAACTTTTAGCCAAAATTGACGTTCCCAGTGTATTCGCCCCTCCAGAAAAACATCTATCTGCTACTCTTCCCCGCCCAAATTTGTCGGGGATCCGGCGTGATAAGCAGTTCTAGCTCCCCCCATATCCACTTCCCTCGTCCTCACCTCCGAACGCACCCCTACGCGATTCCAGCCAAGGTTCATTCATTTCTTTTTTTTTTCTTTTTTTTCTTGTTATTCTGCTGCCTATCTCCTCACTGTCTGTTGCCAGTCTCCCCTGTTGTCTATCTCCTCGCTGTCTGTTGCCAGTCTCCCCTGCTGTCTATCTCCTCACTGTCTGTTGCCAGTCTCCCCTGCTGCCCGTCGCCTGCCTCACTCGCTCAATACTAACGTAGACGACCCAGCATCGGTCAGTTCACACAGCCGCCTCTCGGCGCTGCTCAGTGGCCCCGACTACCCGAAAGAGGTTTTGGAGGAACTCAGTTCTTCGGCGAAGTGGCACCGATAGCAGTCCCCCCAACTGTCCCCTTCGTAGTGATTGATGGACTGTGATGGTCAGCTCAGCAGTGCCAGTTGTCCCAAGGGAGACTTCGAGGTCTTTTCCCTCTCGCTTCTGCAGCGCAGGTCCGACGAACGTTCCACACGTAGCAGCAACTCGGCGGTCCCTCCCTCGAGCGTCCCCTAGCCATCCTGCCTTGAGGGCCCCCAACAGCCAGCTCTCACACAGGCAGCCTGTTGATAAAGTTGAGGGCACGGCCCGGTAGCAAGGCCTCGATATGGCCCAGTGCAGGTCCCAGTGTAGTTGCAAATATTCAAACTAGAACTTTGAATTCCCGAGTGGGAACGGGTTCCGTGGGAACCGCCACTGCAGCCAATATTGTTGCGGCCCCCCCGACACTGCCTCAGGCCATTTGCGCCCAGACGCTGTCCCGCCTGTCGGTTCCCAGCGGGGTTGCTCATACTCAAACCTCTCACTGTAATCGTGCTCGGCAGACGGTGCACCACAACAACCCCCGCCACCCTCGGGCTGCAGTCCCACACGCCCCGCTCGGAATGCTCTCCACTTCCCTTCCGGTTTTAGGCTGTCGACACTCTTAACATGGAACGCGAGGGAAGCCACAACCACGGGCCCCACCACTACGGCTTCCTCCTGCGCCATGGGCCAAGCACCTACTGGCCTCCATACTAGTTGACCTCTTCGGTCCGTGTTCCTACACAGTCGGGATTATGTCATCGCCTCGGTCACGTCCAAGTCCCGACGGGCGTGCTTAAGGTCTTTGATTGTTGTTTCGGTCACTGTACCCGGTGCCCGTCTCATAACCGATTACCGAGGTAAAGCCTTGGAAAGCAAATAAAAACAAATACAAATAAATAAGTAACAAAAATTAGGTTTAACGTCGCGCGTCCTGCTGGCCCGCGACGCCACGAGCACTCATGCCCCGCATGGTTGCACCTTGCCGCCGATACCCCGCGAGCGCCACTCACTCTGCGGAGGGCCTAAACTTTCTTTCGTACGTGGGTCATCGAGCAGACGAGGCTGCACTAGTGCGACTTGCAGAAAACACGCCAAATACCCTTGTAAGGGTATTTGGTACGACAGCCTACCCGGACCCTATTAAGCGACGCCCCCGTCCCAACAGACAATCATCGCGAATACCCCTCAAATATAGTTCTCAAAAGAAGTACATGATAACCTCCTCAGCCTCTAACTCGATTAAAACAGTCATTAAGTTGTATCAATTTTCAAGCCTCGTTTCTTCAAAACAGTTGGACGAAAGTCAATGGTCAAAAATATCATTCAATTCCTGATCAAAAATAGAAAATTACAATAACCGAATAATCGGGTAGGCACATACATGCTTCAACCTCTAATTCAATCCACTAGCTAAAACTCAAACCCAGTGGTGAGTCAAAATTCAAGATCTCAATATTCATTTAGTCCGTTTTCCTTTTACACCTCAATTACTCAAATTCAACCGATCTATACACTCTTTTTCAAGCTTTTCCCCAAAGGAACACCCCACTGTGGGGATTAGCTGGACACTTCAATCTTTCAGTTAACCAAATGATTAGACTGATTGACATCATTACATATGTCACAAATGTACCTTATAAGTAGGGCCCCGTTAAGCCCAATCCCACAATTCATTATTATCGAGCAAAAGTCACTCATCTTAGCTATTCATCAAACGGACGGGTAGGGGTATTCATTCAGTCTTCAAAATAAAAGAAAACCACCCTTTTTTTTCATAAATCCTACCTTCTTGAGTAGGGTTTTTCGCTTTCATCACACCTTTTACTAATCTCATTCATAGACTTTGCTAAGTGAGCGAACTTTCATAATCTTCTTCCCAAGTAAAACTCGAAGTTTATACTTCCCAAAATCTCACAATAATTAACCATTTTTCCTTGTTTTTTTCTCAATCACGGGAAATACTGTCGCAGGCTAGCCACTCGCAGTTCACAACCAAGAGTCAAGTGAGGGTCTCATATACATGACAGGTTTCCCTTCCGTGAGTTTCCCCTACTGGCAACTATGAACCTTGGGTAGGGTGACATTGTTGTATACGTGACAGTATAACCCCTACCCTTTGACGCAGACTAAACCATTCGCAGTCCATAACCAAGAGTCAAGTGAGGGGCCTGTATACATTACAAGTTTCCCTGCCGCGAGTCCCTCGCTGACAGTTATGAGCTCAGGACAGAGTGGTCGCAGTATACATATCATGAAGGCAAATCTCTCAACCAAAAATCTTTCAGTTATCCTTCCCACTCAAGGATAAGCATTCCATATAATCTTTAAAATATTTTTCACCCAGAGATGGGTCCCAATAAGACCATGAACCGCTTAGGCCGCCCTCTGGCATAACCTCTCTCTCAGTACAATTTTCTGAATTATTTAAATCTCCCAGAAATCCTCCACCGATAATCACGCTTTCTTCACTTCATCGAACCTACTTTGGCACGCACACTTCATCCACCCTTTTTATCTCATACTTTCTCTTTTCTTTCTCATGCGTCAATGAGAATAAAAAACCGAAAACCCACAAAGCCAAAAAATTGTGAGAATGTCAATGACAACCAGAACGCGCACGATCCTGCACCCCGGAGAATCACAACCCATACCAAGATTGTTCTCATAATCAAAACAGATTATCTCGAGTCTCAAGTCTTCACAAGCCTCAAACCACCACAAATTCAGGTTTCCATCAAAATAAATGACCTTGTACAACATACCCTATAAAAGACTAATATACACAAGTTGATCCCAAACGTTCTCACAGAGATGAAAGGACGTCGGCGTATGGACAATCGAACCTTACAAGACCTCCACTTGCATCCAATCAAAATTGAAGCCAGCTTAGAGAGCGGATAGTCAAATCCAGGATGTACGCACAATCCCCAAAAGTAATGTCACTCGAAATCAAAAGTATATATGAGATGAAGCCTAAGTCCCATAAAACTTTGAAGGCCCATCTTAAAAGCAAAATAGGCAGATAATCACCTATTAGTCTAGCAATCGAGTCTTTCCACATTGTTATAGTCTTTCAAGTGTTTGTTTATAAATCGTTCAAAACTGCTGACACCATTATATCGCTTTCTTGCTATGGACGAGACGAGTAAAATGGTGATAGTTATTGGGAGGAGTCAAACCCTTGCCTAAAGCACAACGGTCTCACCCTTTAACCGCTTTCTCCGCCACCTTACATCTGCGAGGGGTGTGACCAATCTTTCCATAACAAGCACATACTATCTTTGTCTGTCGGTCTCGCATTCTCTTCATTCTACGATCAGTCATACTTCCAGATGGCAATTTACTCTATCGGGCACGTTCCTTCTGAGGACCGGATGTAGCAATAGGCGGTGCCATATCTACTTGCTTTTCTCCTCTTTGTCCCTCTTTTCTCTCCTTATTCGAAACGTCAATTGTCCTCTCACAGGTATGAGGCATAGTGTTCATGACTTCAACTTCCCGTGCTTTACCCCTGCACAAAGTTCTCTCGTATTTCGTCTATACGAGCCTTCCTTCTGTCCCACATATCAGATCTCGTTGTTCGGCATCCGTAAATTTCATAAGGAAGACAAAGCACTTGTCGTGTTCGGACAACGCCCAGACCCTGCGGGATGCGCGCTCATATTCTATCAGGAAATGCCCTAATGACACATAATTATACCGATCTATCTTCTCAAGATCGTCTTTAGTCAGTTGTTCCTGACCTAACCGGTATTTATTTCACATGTCATCATAAAACCTCCTCCATGATGACCCTGCTCTTCTAATCAACCCACTGACTTCATCCTTCAAACCTATATGGATATACTTTATCACCTCTTTCAACATTTGTTCCTCATTCCATTTGCAGTGGGACGTTATCTGTTCAAACTTATCAAGGAAGTCAGAAACATGATAGCCCTTGAAGAAGTTGATCTCAACCTTGGGTAGGTTGTCTCGCTCCCAATCACGCACACCCAGCACGTAGGCAAGTTCCTCGACCCCAATCTTCCTTTGAGACCCCGCTATCTCGAGTTCCCTCGACCCCGTCACCTGATGGACAACAACTAGCGGTGTTAGGGTCGAGGCTCGAAGGAAGTCACGCAACTAGGTCAAATATAAAATATATCTCACTAATGTTATCCCACTATTTATCCTGAAAGTGCACATAAGAGCCTATTCAGACCAACGGCGATACCGAAGAGAGCCTTTAAACAAATATCCACTTGGAATAAAACATAAATATTGACTGATAAATCCCTCAAATCATAATTCGTGCATTAACCACTAATGGTTTCTATTATCAAGGAAGGACACAATATACATATGCCAAATACGTGGATACTCCAAACATGAATCCAAAATATAGTACAACCCATGATAAATAACATATATACACAACAGTAATGCACAGTTTGATACGCACAAATTATTTACTAGGGTTGTAGTTGGAAAGCATGATACGCTTTATAAACAACAACATGAAGCCAACTCAACTGCTAGTCATGCAACAAGATAACTCTCAAGAACGTATTTCATATTCTATAAGGCAAAAATAAGACTAGCAATGAGTAAATAACATGATACAATTGTTACCCCTTCAACTCTTAAGCTAAGCATACATTACAAAGAGGCGGTGTAATCCTCGTAAGATAACATCTTGACTCTTGAGCCACGCTCTAAAGATCAAGCCTCACCGCAACCCTCTCTGATTCCAGCGCTTGCACCTAACCGACCCTATCCTGGTCAGATGGACAACCCCATTTATACCTATTAGGACAACGAACAGCGAATCCGCACCCTCACAAATATGGTGGCCTTGCTTAACGGGAGACGAGCCTAGGTCGCTACTCCAGAACCGTTCTCACTAAGCAGTAGTTGTTCCACTTGGCCATTACAGTTTCGGCAAGGTAACACCCCCCTTCCTCTTTTCTCAACAGATAATGTAGTTACTCTCCTATCATAGGAAAGGTAACAACATCCCACTAATGGACCAGGAACATAATTCAGGCGTGGGTCTCACTATCATTCTTGCGAATGATAATTGTTTCCTTAAGCCTCAACGATGGGATAATAATTCAAGAATGCACTTCCACTGAGGACAACTATACACGCTGACTTACTCCCTTGAGAAATAACCACCTCCCCCAGGAATAAGTCACTCCATTCACCTCTGGTCTCTTGCCAGCTGTAGGTTTCATGCAAAGTTTATGTCCCCTCTGAAAGACAATTCATACATACGTCGTGAATTATACATTAAACAAAGTACAGAAAAACGAATATATGGCACCAACCAGATAAAAATTGTTATAAAAATAAATATATATATATATATATATTACACACACTTAAAACATAAGCCTCTCTTCGGGTTAGTCATACCGCTAATCAAATAACGACTACTTCTCTAACTTTATCGATAGCTACAACTAGACAATCTCCAAGTGACTCACCCCATTGCCAACTGGTACTATCAATGAGTCTAAGTACAATATTCATCGCAGTACCTATTACACTATAATCCAGTCTGAACTCAAGGAAATATTTTTTCCATTAAACCCCTCACTTCGCGCTTATCAGTCATCCCCTCATCCATGCCGCTCACGTTTTAGAAGCCTCCTCTAAAGCGACACTCTATTGACAAGGGAGAGATGCCTCAGCTTAACGTCTTCACTCCCAAAACAGGCTCAGCGCATTACTTACGTAATAAGTTACCAGCCTCGTAGCTTTGACAGTTATCAACTGAGCTTGCTTTGGTAGTGGACATACCCAACAATGCGGACACGGCCTCAACTCAATCAAGGTCATATCAGACATGCCACGTATCGCCCAATTATCAAAGATACTTAGGATAACAAGGTGCTCGCTGAGACCAATATTATATGCATCAGAGTACTTAAGTGTATAGCCAAACACTTCCTTCCTCAAGTAGCCCGTGCATATGCTAATAATCAACACTTCATACTTAGGCCGCAATTTTAAGACATCTTCAACAATAGTCAAGGTATCAAGCAATTAACCATATTTGTCCAAAGAAAACTTCTCCTTTTTGCCAAGTTCTCACTTTTTCATACCCGGATGTCGTTCCACAAGGGACAACGGCAGGCAACTGTTATCCCCGGCAACGGCGCCACCTGTCGAGCGCATCGGTCCGGCACCGCACAGGGCAGCGGGGGACCCTCCCGGTTGCGTCACGCAGGAGTTGGTTTAAGTCCTTCGTCGCAAATATACTTGGAGCTTCCACAAGCCGCTCCGCCCGAGTGCGCCAGCCATACCTCTCGCGAGCCCCTACGACAGGATAGGGCCTACGCGAGGCACGACTTACCTCCACCTTACGGGAGTTGTCACCTCCCTTCGGTGGGCGTATCTCCACCACAATGCTTGGTCAACATTGCAGTCAACCCCCGATCAACTCTCGGTCAACGCCTGATCAACTCCCGGTCAACGTCGATCTACTCCGGTTCGGCTATAGCGGCCGGCTTCCTCTTCGTCGCCACCTTTCTCCTTCCCTTTTCCTGCCTCGCCTCCTTCTTCTTCACCCCGACTGTCTCTTCCTTTTTTTTTTTTTTTTTTTTTCCAACTCTCCCTTCTTCTTCCTCCGCTTCACTTTTCTCTTCGGTCTCTTTCTCTGTCCTCTTTTTCACCTCCTTCGTCACTCTGTGGTTGAGCTCCGCGGCTATGGCCTTCTTCTTCTTCTTCGTGGAACTGCTCGACGGTCTTCACAGGTACGTGACAACCAATCTTGTATCGCTCAGCTCATCTCTCTTTCTCTCTCTCTCTTTCTCTCTCTCTCTTTCTCTTCTTCAACGCAGGTACGTGGTGAACCAATCTTGTATCGCTCGTCTCTCTCTCTCTCTCTCTCTCTCTCTCTCTCTCTCTCTCTCTCTCTCTCTCTCCCCGTAGCGATGTCTTCAATGCAGATACGTGGTGAACTAGTATCGCTCGTCTCTCTCTCTCTCTCTCTCTCTCTCTCTCTCTCTCTCTCTCTCTCTCTCTCTCTCTCTCTCTCTTCGTCCTCGTCGTCTTCTCTGCAGGTGCGAGCGGCGACTTCTTCAACCGGCGGATCCGCTATGGCGGACTGCTTCGCCGATGACGCCTTCGGCTATGGCGCATAACTCTCCCTATGGCACATGACCATCGCGCATGGAATAGCGGGTACCATCTCTGATACCAATTGCAATCAGACTCGCTTCTTTTCACACTTTACACACATGTAAACAAGTTGCGCAGCAAACTGGCGACAAGTGCCCACTTGAAACACAGAGATATGGTAACCAGGAACACAGTTCAAATACAATCTCACTTCAGATGGCTATGGCGCATCAGCGCCTGTACAAATCTATGTTCGTCACTCACTCGAGGTTGTTGTTCACACACAGGATCACCCTGGATATCCCACACGCATCACACTGTACACTCACGGACTCACACACGCTACACTCTTCTATCATATATGGCGGCTATGGTCGCTGCTACCCCTATCGCTATGACTAAGCTCTCCTTCTCTCCCACTTCTTCTTCGGGCTCATTGCATACCACCTCGCACAAGTCGTTGTGGCAACGTTTCCGCATGGCTTACGTAGGAATGAGTGAATGGTTGGGCGCTGCCTCTTGATTTATACTTTTGTATCTTGTTGGTCTGCCCCTTTCCCATGCCCGTGGTGCACACAGTCCCATGCGGTACTTGCTTGACTGAACTAGGACTGACTGGGACTGGGACTGCTGACTCAGCACGGGTGAACTCCACCACTTGTTCACTTGCCTCAGCCTAAACATGAGTAGCTTCGAAATACCAGTACCAGGACCTTCCGAAAGTTTCAGTCATGGCCTTTCGGATACTATAGCAGCTACGACCTTGACCTTTAAGAACTGTAGCAACTACAACCTTGACCTTTCAGAGGTCCTATAACTACAACTTCCAGAACTCCCTAAGACCACTATTCGACAGGTCTACAGATCGAACCCCTACAATCTACAGACCTTACGACAGTCTACCAACTGCTGCGAATACACAGGTCACGGGTTCAACTCTCGGGGTCAACACAGATACTGTACACAAGTAAGGTGAGGACTAAGGATCGAGCTATGGGATCTGCATCCGCTACTGCGAACAGGTGAATACCGTTTTAAGTTAGTTGCTGCAAGTGTGTGTTGCTCAGAGGTTGTTTCATAGCTATGATAAAATTTTGTCTTGACCTTTTTAGAACGTATTGAAAAATGAATGTCATAATGATTTTCACTTTTGACATTTTGATCATAGTATTGGAGATGATTTCTTGCCTTTTTTAGATGATTGAACATTTGTTGGTCCATGATTGGACAATTAAGAGAAAAAATCAGTAACTTTTCCACCAGAGGGTAGACTTACGTTTGTTGGTTCATGTGGACTTGGAGATGGTTTCTTGCCTCTTTGAGATTATTGAACATTCGTTGGTCAAGAAGGTGGTCAGATAGTGATTGATCCTCTTGTTATAAGACCAATATCAAATTTTTTATTGTGAATTTTATCTCCCTTGCGTGCATGATAGAGAAGTACTTGATTTTTTCTCTTGATTATGTAATTTATACATTGAATCATTGTACTTTCGATAGGTATGTGTATTTATGAGATGTCTAATAGTTCCATAATTATTCCACATATGAGGACAATGCGTGCAATTTGAGAGGATAGATGTTGAATTCATAAAAGTTTGGTCCCCTTGTGATGTGGGAGAAAAACAAAATCCTCATTGTTATATATTTGTGGTCAAAGGATTGACATGGGTTGGTTGTGAAAATTTCGGCTACCATTGTCAGTCCTTTTAGTGTTTATGAAATAAGGAAAATGTCAATTATTGAGTTGGAACAACTCATCTCGTCCCTAAACCTTAAACATGTGTATGCTCTTTTGTTTGGGTAAAATGTTTTGTAGATGTTGCAAAGTTGTAACTTTGGTGTGAACTGTATGACACAAAGTTGTTTAGTGTTATGACCCGGTGAACCGATTGAGAGAGAGATTTCTATCCAAATTTGGGTTTGTGGCTTTATTAAAATTATCAGCAACAATCAATTATCGTATGTTGGGGGTAATTGTTGCAAGTTTTGAAGGAAATACACATTGTCATTTGGGTCATTTTGGCCATAAAAACACTGATTACGCATCAATTATATGTTCACATATGATATGCAAGTATTATGTGTCCATGAAGTAGTGACATTGAAATATTGATTATCAAAAACATCCTCTTCCTTTCCATGCCTTTCCCTTCAGCATTTCATTTGGCAATCTGCCCACACCGGCATCGTAGCTATTTATCCGCATATTCACTCAATAGCTCTTGCTGTATTTTTGTGGGTCTGGCATATGGAAAACAAAGCTCCTATAATCTCCCATCGCATTGTGTTCATGCAAAAATGAGGTTGTGCTGAAAGCCTAGAGATATGTTACGACTTCTTGTGGTGACCAAGATCTTATACCACATTGACTTACCATGAGGGCACGAGTGTGCAACCCGTAGTTCGTTTGTTGATGGGGTTCAAGAAGGGTGATGTAGTGATTATGGTGTGCGCATGTTTTGCTATGTTCGTTGTACATAACTCGAAAAGTATATGTGGGGGGTTCTGGATGGTGCTCTATTAACGATGTTCATGGAACGCTGGACCCAGTTTCCAGCAGGTGCTCCTCCCCACCAATAGACAAAAAAATGTGTGTGTGTGTGTGTGTGTGTGTGTGTGTGTGTGTGTGTGTGTG
>BFEA01000204.1:2350801-2364603 GCA_003427395.1 Chara braunii | reverse complement strand
GAGAGAGAGAGAGAGAGAGAGAGAGAGAGAGAGAGAGAGAGAGAGAGAGAGAGAGAGCCCTGCAGCATGCATCATGTCAATGGCGGGGAGCACAAGGTCAGGCGCTCACCTCCCAAAAAAAAAGATAACGTAATATGCGATTGAAACACAAAAGTTTTTGCTTTTTGAAATTCGAGTATAGAGGGTACATTTTGTATTTGAACACAACGCGCACGTGTTCTATCCGAACTGCTCTTCTATTTGATAAAAATGGACCCACAACGTTTCGATTTCGGAATGTTCAAAACTCAAGGACCGGCCTCCTCGGCCTCCTACGGGAAGCTACTGGTCCTTCGCATGCCCCTCCCCTTGCTAAGCCCCGAAACCTCAAAATGCCCACCCTCCCGAACGACCACCGACGTTGAAATTTCAATGACGTTGAAATGTCTCAGGGGGGAAAAAAGCAACCCTGACGGGCTGCAAACTCTCTCCCCTCTGTCCCTCTCTCATTCTTGTTCCGCCCCTGTCAAACCTATTTCAAATCCGGTGAAGCTCTCCAGCTAGGTTGGGTGTGGTGCTGAAAACTACTCACACCCATCCTTGTGAGGCTACGGGTAGTTGCAAATAACCGGGACCCTTTTAGGTGGAGGTTGGGTTTGTCATAATATGGTAACTAGCCTGGGCATGCAGGATGTCATTTTGTGGGGGGGGGTGAGAATGTCTGTCCAGCCAATCTACCGTTGTTAGGAGGGGAGGAAGGTCCTGTTCGCGCTACGTCTGCTGTCGAACGAATGCCGGTTCAAAAGGAGTGAAAAACAGGAAAATAGACAAAAGGATAATAAAAAATAAAAGAAGACGTATCTATTTCTCTTCAAGCAATGTTTTGTTTGCACCTTGGTTTTCGTTAGGACCGGTAGAGTTGGCATGGGGAGGGCGCCGAGTGGGCGATGATGTGGCGAGCTGGCCCTCGCTCTTCTCTGTCCGTGTCCGAGCGTCGCCGGACATCTCTTGGAGGGGGAGAAATTGAGCGGCGCGACGCTGGAAGGTTTGGAATTGCAGCCACAGCAGCGTAAGAAGGAGCGAGAAATTCAGCATTGTTTTTGACAATGTGAACGCGATCAGGGTGCGCTGAGTTTTGAACACGGCGTTCTTCAGCATACCAGCGCCTGCATCAGTGAAGTGCGGGTGCAAGGAGAGAGGGTAGCCCCCCTGTCGGCTCCCCAGCGCAGTCGAGAGATCGCTGTTCGAACATCTCACAATGCGCCTCGCCGTACGAGGACTGCTCCTTGCCTTCGCTCAGATCTGAAGCCAACACTCGCGGGTCATCCATAATCAGTCATGGACATCTAAGATTTCTGCTCCACAAACTAAGAGAGAATGTGCGCAAACTGTTTGACATGGCGATCCAGTGTTTTGTAGGACGAATGAGCTGAGCGGGTGTGCGAGCAGCGCGATGGCGAGATACGATGGACTGCAGGTGGCTGCTGTGCTCGGTGGTTGCGAGTCGGCAGAGTAGCCGCCTGGTCTTCGCGGGGCAATCCAGGCCCTGGACAAGGTTCTTCGCCGCAGATGAATGACTGGCCAACCGCAGGACAAGTTAGCGTGAGCGCGGATGGTAGGCATGAGCCTGCTGCAATCAGCGAGAAAGGAAGGTGGAAAGCGATGTCGCGACGGGGTCAACGGTGGGACTGGCATGGCAGGTGTTCGGTGAAGCCGTGTTCGAGCAATTTGTGTGTGGCCGCAAGATTCATAGGAGGAGCGGATCAACGCCACCGCGAGGCAGTCGACGGCGGAGTAACGGCGGCCACGACGAAATCCGCGCTGTGACATCATGCGCACGACGGGAATAGATCGAGATGAACGACGGGGAGCGTGACTTTTGGAGGTGACTGAATGAGCGAAGGCATGATTGCAGATAGAGGAAGATGAGATGGACGGTGGCAATCGTACAACAGGGAGGACTGCACGCCGCCGGGGAGGATTACTCAAGAGGAGCTTGAGAGGGTGGAGGAGGACCAGTGGTTGCGTGGCGCGGGGGGATCTTCGTCTGAGGGACGTGCCTGCTTGATGAGGGGGAAATCTTTCGAGGCGCGTCGTCGTCGCTAGAGCAGACAGAAGTTGCCACAGCAAGCAGCAGGGGCAGCAACATAGGAATAGGAAAAAGAGCAATAGTGTTAACAAGAAGAAGAGCAGCGGGTGGCAAAAGTTGTATATTTTAAGTCAAAGAGTAGGTGAGGATGGTGAGCGCGGCGGATACATTCGCGATCTTGGCGGCGGCGAAGAGAGGGGTGAAGCATGTCAGCGAGAATTCGGCCATGGATGATGGGGGAACGTCTCCGTTCTGGTTGCGGGCTATGGCAACTTGCAGCGCTCCGGAGAAGGCGACCAATAGCGCGATGGTGATGGCAGATGCAGACGCTCCTTCATCTTCGGTGACAGCGGGGTTCCGTGGCGGATGTGGTGACGGCGGCGACATGGACACACCGACGATCAAATTCCAGACGGCTATGTGCGCGCCGCCCGCCCCGCAGTCGCTGGTCGCACTGCCGGAAAGCGGCAACTGGTGTCCGCGACCGAATGAAACGACGGCGCAGAGTGGGGTGATGCTACAGTTGTCATTAGCGCCAGATCTTTACGGAGTAAGGACCAGTGGGCGTATGCAGGGGGGCTCAGTGATGAGCTGTGGTGCGAGCGCAAGGTCGCCCCGGCAGCAGCCACATGAACAACTGATGGCGGTGCGAGGAGGGACAATGAACGGGGTGGGGAGACAAGGCGGAGGGGGCTTAGGCTCTATGATGGGAGCGTCAGGCGCTGGTTGGCACGGTGGGCCTTCGCTTGAACACCATGCACAGCTGTCAAAGGTGGAGGAGGAGGAAGACGTGGAGGTAGATGATGAGGACGAGGTGGAAGGGGGCAAGGAAGAGGCGGAGGTTTACGAGGAAGGTCATGAAATGCTCGCCAGCCTGCCAGTAGAATCCCTGTCCTGCAATGCCGGGAGTGGGGTTGATTGCGGAAAGGAGTTGACGGAGATCGTTACGCAGACGGCAAACCAGATGACGCCTGCGGCGGCGGCGCCGCAGGCGACGACTTTAGCAACGTCCCTAGCGACAATGGAGGTCACACGCAGAGCTGGCGGAAGCGGCGGCAATTCGGCGGCGGACAAATTCCAAGCAGCGGGAGGCACGGAGGGCAAGAAAGGCTTGAGCGATCCAAACCTGGGCATGCAAGGGCTGGCCTTGGTGGCCGAGATGTTTTCCGACAAGGAGAACGGGCCGAAAGAGGAGGCCAGGAAGGGCGAGCAAGAGGCTTTGGAGCGCAAGGGCGACGATTGCGCTCCTCAGGCAACGTGCGGCACCGCTTTTGACGGGCCGGCGCCGGCTGGGATAGTGGGGGGAACGGGGTCGAAGCCAGAGGAGGAGGAGACGAAATCGCCAAAGAATTCGGAGATGGTGACGTCGAGATCGGAATTGGGGACCTCGACGTGGTTGCGGAGCTCGACGAGGGTGGTGAATGGAGCAGGGGCAAGCGCCCTGAGAAGAACGGGAAGGGATAGATCCCCTGTTCGTTTGACTACTGCTGTTGCTGCCGTGGCGGCTGAAGGGGTGGTTGTCGGGGGCGCAGACACGGCAAGAGGTGAAGAAAAGACGTGCGAAGGAGGGGAGACGATTGCTGACCGTGGGGCGATGGAGGTGGAGGGGGAAGGGGACGCAGCGAAGGAGGAGGAGGGGAGCGAAGGAGGAAGGAGAGAAGCGCATGAGGGAGACGAACCTCGCATCGGAGGGGAATTGCAGATCAACATGGCGGCCGCGGGGGTGGTGGGAGGAAGCGTGCCGGCGCGTGAGGTTTCAAGCAGGAGCGCCGCTGTATCTCAAAGACGGAAAAGGACGGTAGTTAGCAGCGTAGAGGCGGAGCGCGCGGCTGCGGAACCTGCGGCACTCGTGTCAGAAGGCGTATCAGAGCAGATTAGGTGCCGCGCGCGGGGGGTGAGCGTTTCGGAGAATGGGATCGCTTGCTGCGACCCGAGCATGGAGGGGGGGTCAAAGTGTGCGGCTGCGGCGGCGAAGAGCGAGAGTGGCGGCGAAGAGAAGCGCAGCCTGAGATCGGGCGCGGAAGAGGTGGGAGAGGACAGCCGCGGAGGGGTGGCCGTGGCGGGCGGAAGACAAAAGAGAGGCGGCGGTGGAGTGAGCGGCGGGGGGCGAAGCGGGTCGAGAGAAGGTTCACGGGTAGGCGCTGGCGGCGGCGCAGAGACCTCCGCCAGCACGGTCGTGAGGCAAGCTCCTGCAGCGGCGACGGTTGGGGCCAGTGGCGGCAGGGGGCTTCTGCATAATGCTGTTGGAAAGGGGGGTGGGGCGACGTGCTCCGCGATCGATGGCTTCTCTCTGCTTGCGGCTGCAGCAAGCGAGCATTTGAGAAGCAATGGGAACGAGGGAGGGACATGGTCCGGAGTCGAGGGGCAGAGGGTGATGCCACGGGCGTGCGCGGCTGTTCCGAGGAGCGGTGGAGGCATCGGCAGCAGCAGCAGCAGGGCGAATGGATACGTCTCGGCGGAGAGAAGGTTGAACGCGGTGTTCAACCGGAGCGGGAGCTCTTCGTTTAAGGGGATTGGGGGAGGCGGCGGCGGCGCAGAAGATTCAGAAAGCCGCGGGGTCGGTAGAGAAGGGGAGGCGGCGGTTGCTGGTAGTGGCGGCACGACGGTATTAGCGGCTGGGGGGAGGAGGTCTTCGGTGGGGGGACGGGGGGGAGAGAGCGCAGTTACAGCAGGTCGGGAGAAAGGATCGCACCCGGCGATGTCGGTTGGACTCGCTGGCGGCGGGGAAAGAAACCAACAAAGCAACGGCACAAAGAGGCGGAAAGAGAGGAGAGGAAACGTGGCCTTACTGGGAGCTGGGAGCGTGATTACGGCTGGCCAGGAAGAGCTGAAGAGTGACGCTAGCTTGGAGAATGAGGTGGAGGCAACCGCGGCGCACAGTCATAACGAGCCGAGAGGATCCCAGGACGGTGGGAGAGGCGGCTCGCTAGGGAGCGGGGGTTCTGGGAGAGTTGCAACAGCAACTGTACCAGGGAGCAATGGCGGCGCAGTATGTGGTCCGAAGCGAGGAGGAGGCGGCGTTTCGACTAAAAAGATGAATGGTAGGGGAGGAGGAGGAGTTGGCAACGGGCGGATTGACAACAGCGCCACCGCGGGAAGACCGTTAGGAGGGGGGGGTGGAGCTTCGCAGGCGCAGCTGTGGAACAGGGAGGCGGAGATCAAGAAGCGGTTGATCGCGAGAACGGGGGACGTGGCGGCGCAGCCGGCGAAACGGCGTGAAGTCAATCGGAATGGGGAGAAGCAGAGGACAGCGGAGTCATCGGAGGAGGACGATGAAGCGACAGAGGACGACGATGTAGCGCCGACGGCAGGAGCAGCAGAAGGTGGTAGCTTGGGAAACAATAATGTACGCCGAGGAGGTCGCGCTGTCATGGGGAACGGTCGCCACGTGGAGTTTGACGAAGGGGGGGAGGCAATGGACCCCGACGAGGCTGACAACTTACTCGCCAAGCAGCAAGATGAGGAGGGAATCGCTGCGCCGCGCAGGGATCCGTCGCTAGCAGAGTACGACGTTGGGGACGTCGTTTGGGCCAAATCCGGCCAGAAACACGATCCTTTCTGGCCAGCCAGGGTCGTTGATCCGTTGCAGGATGCGCCCGCCTCCGTTCGGCAAAGAGGACAGGCGCAACGGCTCTGTGTTATGTATTATGGACCTACTGCGAATCGGCGACGAGATAGGGTAGGTGGTCTGCGCAGGGCGGTGAGGCCAAGGAAGCCTCTCTGGGTTCTGGTTCTCAGGCTGAGTGGGTGAGTGGGTAGTCAGGCATACTGTATCTGTTTGCTATCAATTTTTTATCTACGATGGGTGAATGTGTTGACGATTCCTATATCTGTATCCTTCTTTCAAGGCAATTCACTTCAAGTCATTCGTCATTCCTCTCCATCGTGCCCCGCTCCATGGTACGTGTTTGCGCGTTCGTTGTCTGATGACCTGTCAGCCCCCCCCCCCCGCGCATCCTTCTCCATCCCCTCGCCTTCAGGCTAACTCTTGTCAAAATTTTTCTCAGACAGAGTTCGTCTGTTGCATCTACTTCGAACTATAATAGGTGCGGGCGCGCGAACCCCCTTATAGAGGATTTGAGCTTATCGTTTCCATTCCACACCTCTCTGCTGCGTTAGCGACGTGCTGGTCGCATCTGGCTTCCAAATTGATGGACGGAGCTTAGTAGCTGGTGCAGCGAGGGCGGAGTACAGTGTTACCCACGCGACGACTGCGCCGCCATAGCCAATCTTTCTTTGTTCGCTGTGGTTTGTACGGTTTTCGTCATCCCCCCGTCGGTCCGTCCACGCACAGACATATCCGTTGTTTATCCGAGTTTCTGTTTCTGTCTTGGCCGCGGGACTAGGCGCGCTTTTCTCTGAACGCGATCTGTTCAGTTTCTCCCTCGTTCTTGGTCATGCCGCCGTTCCGTCCGTGTGCTCTGCCTTGCCTCGCAAAGCTCTTGTGTCCCTCCTCCGTGTCTGTTGCGCTCGATGTCCAATTCTATTGGAGAAATTTGCTGTCTTTTTTTTTTTTCCATTCTCGATCCTAGCAATTCGTGTTCGTCTTTCTCTCTTCTTTTTCCATTCTCGATCTTAGCAATTCGTGTTCGTCTTTCTCTGTTTTCGACTGCGGAACATTCCACAATCCGAGTCTCTATCGCATGCATGGATTGGGCGTGTGCGCTCACGATACAACCACACTGTCGTTTCGTGCTCGAAAGGGTTCCTGATCAGACTGAGGTTCTCATCTCAATCTAGTGACCAACCAGTGCAAAATTTCATCCGTTCTTCTCTCGCAGCTTGATCCCGCCTTCTGCGTTCTTTCGCGCTCCTTAGCCGTATGCCTGCGGTCCACGTTCTCCCTGGGCTCTGATCCGCTCTGATAACACGAAGCGCTCTGACGTCAGAAAAAGGATGCGCTTGACACGATGGTGCTTGTCGCGATGACACGACGATGGCGTCTTCTCCATTCCTTCCTGTTGCGTGGTGACCTTCCCCCAATTTCTCAATGCTTGTTGGTTTGGTCGCACTGCATATTGAATGGAATGATTGATCGACCCCGGGCGTCTGCGCTCGGCATTCCGAGCGCCGGGGTTGGTGCAGTAAATTGTGTTCGCAAGCGAGCGAGCGAGCGGTTTTGCGCGCTTTGGTTGCGCTGCTTGTACAGGCTACCTCGGGTGTGGGTCAGGTTCTCAGTCACTATCCTGTTTTCTTCTCTCCCCGCGTGTATCGACGCTGCGCCAATCTTATGGACAAGTTGATGGGGTTTAAGCCATTGGTTTTTGTAGTGGTGGCGGTTGTGTGTGGAGTTTTGAGAGCTAACATGAGCGGAGTAGTGATGGATTAGAGAAGGGGGAAGGAGGAGCCGGTGAGTAAGGGGCAAGTGAATTCTCCATATATTCTTGCTGCGGGGAAGCCAATCCTCCAGCATGTTTGATTGGCGCGCTGGCGAAGGAGGAAGATAGAAAGATTTGATGTTGACAATTTCGTCCAAGTATCCCAAGGACATACTGACAGACAGGAGCGTTGATTGTGAGGGGTTGGAATCGACGGCCGTGAAAGGCGGTAAGTTATCTTCAAACTGAAGGGGGAAGAGAGGGGGGGGGGGGGGTAGGGAGGAGGAGGGGTTTACCCGCCCTTCATTCACGGCAATGGCGGGCGAGAGACGATAAACTACTAATAACTAACTTCTCTGATGATCGGAATCGAAGCACGACGGATCGGAGTGTGAGTTCGTTGTGTTGTCTGTTGGGTCTCGTACTCGCCTCGAAGGGGGTTGTGCGCAAGCAGAGAAGTTCACAGTAATTACTAGCGATGAGCTGATCAATCAAGCAAGCATATGCATTCTTAGCCAATCCCATCACATCAACCAGATCAGATCCTAAACATCGGTGATTCTTAGCCTGCCAACCCTCTCCGCCTCATCTTTGTGTTCCCGTCAATCATTCTAGTAATTCATGACGGCGCCCGTCCAATCTTTTCAGGTTCTTTTTCTGGACGGTTGTTTAACTGCTCACGCTGCTTGGTGTGGCGGCATCAACCTTGATTGACATTTTGAGGACGCATATTGATCGATAAATCGATTATTTGAGCTAGTACACAAAATACGGAAAACCGGAAAATAATATAATAGAGCCCAAACTTTAACAACAGAGTCCTTCCTTGTGAAGTTCAATCTAATCCCCCAGTTAATCTCATTGGGGTGGACGATGGAACCCCATCGTTTATTCTCGCATGATGGAGGTAATCTCGTTCATTGAGCTGTTATGGGTGACATGGTCATCATTCCATCCTAATTGCGATGCGGTCTAACAAGTCCAAGAAGAAGAAGACGAAGAAGGAATGAAAGACGTAACGGCTGTCGAAGCCGTGCCGCTATCTTATAGCCGTAGGCGAAGGAAATGCCTTTGTGCTCTTGATTGTTTGTCAACCGAGGGACGTACGATGTTTAGGTCGGTGTTTGATTCTAAGGGTGTGTCGAGAGGTCAGTAGAGACAAGGAGGACAAGGGGGATGTATGCACCCTTCTGCTCGAGATCTTACTGATACCTATAGATATGACAGGGTCGAGAAAGGGGCAACTTTTCTCGTGTACGCGCATATTGGGACTGTGCGAGCGTGGTTGAAGCCGCCCCTGTCCATTTTTTATCTACACGGTTAATAGACAAGGACGGCAGATCAGCTGGTTTGAGCCGCGAGACAGCCTTGCCGTTGGTATTTTAGGAAGACCGGGTCTCTAAAGGGACGGCACGATCGAATGGGATGGCGGAATGATCGGAACGCGGAACAACTGCGAAGTCGTTTGCTGCAATTTCAGGGCATACTCACACTAGTACTTTCCTAAGTTTATCTGACTACAATTACGGCCACAGCTGGATGACTCTGACCGGAAATCACGTCCAGAGTCTAGTAGAAAAAGTCCTAGTGCGAGTATGCCCTGAGACTGAAAGCAGAGGTGGCATGACCCGAACTTGATCGCTTGCTTTGGAAAGCAGTTGCGCGCCGACTGGTCGATTGACTGTTTGCAGGGCTATCGATTTGAACAGACGACCGATGGATCAGCTCCAGATCACGTGGATCGTTGGCGCTCCGGTTGGCGAGGAACGAGTAAGATCTATCTGACGCAAACACTTGTGAAATGCAAAGAATGGACGAATCATCAATGGACGGATAGGGAAAGGGAAACAGATCGGTATAACAAGTGTGTTTGCGGAATGGGCGGACTTGACACGCAGCTTGCAAACGCGTTCTAATTGCAATGATGATCAGTTGGTTAATCTTTGAACTGGTTAGGTCGTATGGTCGCCTCTGGAGCCTCTGGAAATCACAACTGTTAGCTGATAAATGTGGCATCAGGGGGGAGGATGGTGTGTTGAGGGAAAGATTGAACTGAAAACTACGGCGACGCCGCCGATTCAAATTTCAAGCTTGTGTATGACGAAAACTGGGTCGCGCGCTCGTCTGTCGCTGGTTCGCGCAGGGGTTTATCCCGTTACAGGATTTATAGATGGCGCCTTGATCAGCGTCGTCTGCTGTTAGTTGCGGCCTATATATAAAACCGTTTGATCAGTATGCACATGTAACGGACAAATGGGGGCTAGGAAACTTTTTGTGATTTTCGAGTGGGCGCGCGCGCGTGAGAGAGAGAGAGAGAGAGAGAGAGAGAGAGAGAGAGAGAGAGAGAGAGAGAGAGAGAGAGAGAGAGAGATTGGCATTACGGCAGAGTATCGGGCGACGGTCGAAGATGTTGGGAGACACAGACTTGAAAATTCAAAGCAAATGATCTGAAGGTATCATGGTTTGGGTCAGTTGCTGCAGAAGAGTTCTCTGAGCTGACTTGTTTCTTCTCCTTGCGTGTGTGTGTGTGTGTGTGTGTGCGTGCTTCATTTTTCACTTTTTTTAAAAACAATTGCTTCTTTATTTCTCCACGACGTTGGCCATGCCTGAAGCACGGGCACACAGGTAGTCAGTATTTAGACTGTGAGGTGGCCACGTGTCTCTGTAACGTGCGTGGGTTGATGGACGACCGGGTAGATGCTGATTATATGGCGAGCCGTAGAACAGTTGAAAGAAGAGGGAAAGATGATTAATCCAGACCGGCGTGGACCGTTGAAAACGTCTGGGCTTTGATAGGATTGTCATCGTGAGAAGCTGCGTGTGCGCGCGTGTCTACCGTATGAAAAACTGGCCCGCGCGGCACACGCATGCAAGGGCAGGCATGCGTGGTGCTTACTTCGAGGGGACGACTCGGTCGACAGTGCGCACGCGGCGCACGCATGCAAAGGTGGGCATGCTTGGTCTTACTCCGAGGGGCGACTGGGTGGACAGCGCGCGCGCGTTCAAGCTCATTGGCGCGGAGAAGCCAGTGCCCGCATTTTTCGCTGCGCGTCGTGCGTTGCGTCGCCCCAAGCATCTGTGCCCGGGGTGCGGGTCGACTTGGAGTATGACGGGCCGCTGGCTAGCTGGTGCTGTTGCGTGTAGTTGGTCGGTCTGCCTGGGCCTCTGGACGGGCAGGGGAGGGCAGGGGCGAACCCGGGGAGGGAAGGCTGAGCTGAGGCGACGGGGCTGGAGGTGCGGAAGAATGGAGAGGAGCGGGAACAGCGGCCGACCTGAGTTTCCGCTTGTCGCGCCGTGCGCGCCACGCCCGCCCGTCCCCACCTGTCCGCCGACAAACTGGCAAAATCCCGCCGGCGACGGCGGCGACTCCGCTCAAACCCAATGAACGAACTGAACGACCAATGCACACACTCGGATGGAAATCACCGTGCAAACCAGCCGGCGAGTTTGCCTGGCAGTCAGCCTGGTAGACAGCACGGCAGGAGGAAGAAGAGCAGGTAGGCAGTAGTGTGCCTTGCCAGCAGCGAGCTGCCGAGGCCGCTACGTTAGTCGCCAGGGAAGCTGATATACAGCTGCAGTTTCGCTGTCTCGCGCCAACTGTCTCCATGGATGTGGCAGTCGACCTGCTGCGGGACACTCAATTGTGTCTTCTTTCGTCCTCTCCTCTTCGCCCTCTTTCGTGCATGACGGTGTACGCTCGGTCGCCTGTTCTCACTCATTGGTGACCGTTCTGCGTCCGATTGATTGGCATTTTGGGTTTGGCTGATGGGCGATGAGTTGGATTCATTCATGTGATTGGGCGTGGCCATTTCCAACGGTTTCGGTTTCTTAGAGGGTGCGCGCCCAGTCTGTCGAGATCGCGGTAGTCGCCGCTGCTACTTGACGTCTGCCTGCATCTTTATCTTGCACGCGTCGTGTGCTCTCTCTTCTGTTTGCTTTCTTCCTCCGCCCTGCTCTTTCCGCGCGCACAGCATCCGTCTTGTGTCTTGCTTGTTTGCGCGATTGGGCGTCGAAGCAGTGCCACGTTGTTCAGGGTTTCTTCGACTCTTCTCTACTCTAAAATCTAATTCACTTCGTTCCATCGACGCCCAAGCACTAAATTGAAACTCCCATAGACAACCTAAAAGCATTCCTAATTCTTCTCTTAATAAATTTGTACAGTCTAAAAAGTATCTATTGATAATTAGCTCTACTACATTTTCGCGCCGTGCTTCTAAACGCTGTTCAAGTTTTGGCAATCCTTGTGTAATATCTGACTTGTCAGTCGCCTGTGGTGCTCTCTTTCTTTCTCTTTCCTCTTTACTTCTCAATCGCCTGTGGATCTCTTTCCTCTTTTAGGCCTGTGGTGCTCTCATTCTCAGTGAGAAAGAACGGCCTTCGTTGGCTTTGTGACCTCCCCCCCGCCGAGCTATGCAGCCCCCCTGAGAGTGACCGTCAGTTGTACGCCGTGTTCCACGTTTCGAGCAGAGAAAGCATAACAGACCAATAAGTGTGCTCCATACTTTCCCTCGCCCCGCTGCAGGAGATCTCCACTGCCAACTCCGACTCTTTTCCTCGTTTTTTTTATTCAAGAAATCGTTGACGAGGTTAAGACCATAGCCTTGGGTTGACCGCCGGACAACGACCAGGGTCATTCCACACCGTGCGTCCTCTCGTCTGTCTGTCTGTGTGTCGATCTCTCTCTCTCTCTCTCTCATACGTGAAGAAGGATATTGGCCTGGCGTGCGTGCCCATATCTAAGCGGTTACGGAATTGTCGCTGATTAGTACTCGAAGAAGAGCGAGGGTTTATTAACGGCTGCGGTAGGCATCCGAAACGGTCGTTGGTCGCCTTTCTTTAAAGGTGACGTCAACCCGCTCCGTTTCTCGCTGCGTGGCTCCATGCAAAAAAACCTGGAAAGGTCAGATCGTATAGCATCAGATCGGACGGTGCCAAGCAGAAGCGTGCAGTGATGCTTGGAGGAAAAACACGATCAATTAATTGATCGATGGATAAATCTGATCAAGTTTGACGGGTTGACTCGAGACTGGTCAGCTGGCAGCGCAAACAAAGAGAGAGTTTCAGCGTTCAACCGCTCATGGCATCCAGTCGATTTTGGGAAGGATCGCGAAAGACATCGTCACGGAGAACGCCGCAGACCTTTTGCGCTGCGCTGTAAATTTTCGCCGACGATTTGAGCAGAAGCTCTCTGTCACCAGCAGAAGCAGTGGAAGGGTTACTCCCCTCCTCCCCCCCCCGCCCCCTCCGAAACCAAAGCTGAGCGGGGCAGTGGCTACGGTTTTAAAAAAATCATCGAGGGAAGTCGAGGAACCTACTCGGTGATCAAGACTTTCTAAGAGAGGGGAGAGCTTTGAAGGATTAGGTACTTGCATCTGTTTCGACTACGTTCCAAGAGAAAGGGAGCGAGGGAGGTGGGAAAGGGGGGGGACCCTCTACCAACCTTATTGTGCGTTCGTATGGTCAGTTAGTAACGCTGTGGAGCCCTCCCTGTTCTTCCCATCCGGGTGTTGGCTGGATACGAGCAGTCGGTAAGAAGATTGTGACCCAGGCAGGCTCGCCGCTGGTATATCTTCTTGGCTGTCCAGTTATTTATTGCATCGCTGCGTCTCGAGAAAGGAGGTCATGTCGGCGGCCAGCTTTGAAGTGGACGAAGAGGGCTTCTCCCAAATGTCAGATTCATCAGAGACTTGACATGGCGGGGAGTTTGAGAGGGGGCGAGAGAAAAAGGAAACAGACCTGCACCGTGGTGGAGCGCTGAATGGTAAGAGTTGCGTCACAGCTGATGGCCGTAATGAAAAAACGGGGCAAGTAATTTTCGGTGAATAATTTAGGATATTAGGATGATTCATTCTGGGGAGTGACCGATTGGGAAAGGCAAAGGAACGTTTAAACAAGTGAAACAGTTATGGAACGGGCCAGCCACCTGGAGCGAGACTCCAGGTTGGGGGATGACTGCAACCTTTCCATTTCGGGCTAGCCATACTGGTGCTAGATGAGCTGACGCGGATCTTTCTTTTAACGCACGCGGCTGATGTTGTCGTGGCCTACGTTACACGCGGACCTGTCTGCTAACCCCCTAGCGCAGAGCCAAGGTTTGGTCGGCAGATTGACTGTCTTCGCTTTGGTGACTTAGTAGTGGCTGCAATTGCTCGTTCTGGTCTTTCTCGCGAGGTGGTGCCCAAACATTGGCGTTGCTTCTCTGGTTTTGTGGCTGGTTGACCTGTCAAGGTGGATAATTCACCAGGGCAGTGTTTCTGTACGGATTGACAGTGTTCAGAGGTGGCGAAGTGATAGCGGAGGAGTGTGCCCACGGACACACTTACCTGGTGAGCGGGTTGTGTGTGTTTTTGTGTGTGTGTGTGTGCGTGTGTGTGTGTGTGTGTGTGTGTGTGTGTGTGTGTGTGTGTGTGTGTGTG
>BFEA01000204.1:2285914-2298411 GCA_003427395.1 Chara braunii | reverse complement strand
GTGAGCACACCTTCTTCAGGGCCTTCCTGGACGTAGTTCCTCAATTTGCAGGGTTTTTTTTTTTTTTTTTTGTGCTGCAGTTTCTTCTTCGTTTTTTTTTGTGTGCCGACCCTGCCCCGACCCCCGATCTTTTCGGAATGAGTCGTTTTCAATGAATTTCTTTTGCCTGGGCGGTGTACCTGTGGTTCAATGAGTTAGAGGGAATACACCTAACGCACATGGATGTAGACGTGAGGACGTTGCGGACAGTCTTGCTAGGTGTTGTAGAGATGCAGGACCACCACATGGCTCTCCTTCAGGACATCCAACAGAGTCTGGCCTTGCTGGTCGGGCGAGCGCAAACAGCACCATCGCTGTCCGGGCCCGGTGCCTGGCCCATTGTACAACCTCCTCCTTTTGTCCCACCGGTGATTGGGGTATCCCCATATGTAACCCCAACATCGGTCGCTTCCCTGGGCATGCTGTTACAGGAGGGTTCTCTGCAGGTCCTATTGTACAGATTCCTGTACAGACAGTGTTCTCCCAACCTCCGTCGCAGGTTGCCATAAGTGGGCAGCCTGCTGTCTCGCAGTCTGCACAGCCTCAGGGCACACAGCCCCAGCAGCAGATAGTGCAGCAGCCTGGTCCCCAAGGTCAACAGCCTGGAGTGGGACAGGTGCTGGGACAAAGTCAGTGGGTTCCAAAGACGGCCATCGCTGCTCCTAAACCCTTTACAGGGAACAAGAGGGGCGACGACCTCGACACATGGTTGACGTTAGTGTGAGTCTACGTCAAGTGTAAACTTACCTTGCCACACGAGGAAGTGCTTGTGGCTGCCTCCTATCTAGAGGGGAGTGCAGCAAGATGGTTGAGTGGTTTAGTGCAGTCGTAGGAATGAAGTCATGACTTCCGCACTTGTGCAATCAACCAAAAACTGAAGGACTTCCTCAAGATGGTGGAGGATAGGTGGCATGATCCTTAGGAGGATCAAAAGGCCACTGGCGCAATCTTGACTTTGCGCTATGACCCCCAGGTTTAACTCACCTCCTACCTGAGATGTTTTCCTATGCATCTCAGGAACCAGTTGTCAGGTGAGGCCAACATCAACATGCACAATTTCCCCTTGTTCAGCAAGAAGGCCCTAGACCTAGAAGCCACGATAGGGCATGGACAAACACCCGCGACAGATGGTAGGAAAAAGTCACTGCCTCCCAACTGGAAGACGAAGGGCTGCAGTATGTTCGTCGACAACGATGGTTCTACCATCGAGTTGGACGACGACTTCCAGGCGGGAGTGGGCTCAGAGGCAGGCAACGTAGAAACTTCAGGGGTTGGAGTAGTCGTTGCCTCAGCTCAGTAAGGTAAGGCGACCGGTAGAAGTTGTGGAGTTTCTGGTCTAGGAGTCAAGTTGACCCCAACGCTCCTCCATGGGAGAAAGCGGGTCTAACCGAGGACGTGTGGAGAGACCGGTACACCCGCCAGACTTGTATTCGTTGTGGCCAATACGGCCACAATTAGTTTAAGTGTCGTAATAAGAAGGTGACCGAGAAGATCCCGCCTACGATGGGGCAGGCGTTGGGATCCTCCGCTCCCGTTGGCAGCAATGTGGCCAGCAACTCAGGCACTGCTCCGGGAAACTGCTCCGGGAAATGCGTCGGCCCGTAGGACCAGTAGTTGTTCCTGATAGGGTCGAGGTGGTGCACACACCCTCACCATCTCGAGAGAGGGCCCAAGCTACGGACTCCACCGTCATCCCGAAAACACATTCAGACCCATCGAGCCTCTGTTCGATGAATGTGTTTGAGTCCTTAGAGGAGCTAGAGGAGGAGTGGTCCAAATCAGACCCGCTAGCTTCTTGAACGACATTGGCAAAAACCCCTAGGAGTGAGATGTTCGTCGACGAGGTAGTCATCGACGACTGTAAGGTCGAGGCCTATTATGACACTTGCTCGATTAGGAACTTCATTAGTCACGCGTGCGTTGAGAGGCTGCGCTTACAGGGGCAAGTGCAACGCCTGAGTCGACCTATGGAGTTGACCTGTGCCAACAAACAGCGCATGGTAGTCCATGACTACCTACAAAACGTTGAGTGTTGTTTCTCATACGTGGGAGGGGAATTGAGACATCGCTTCTCGTTCCTAGTGAGCGATGATCTCCCTTTGGATATCTTGTTAGGTATGTACTACCTCTCCGTTGCACAGCCCTAGTTTGACTGGGACTGAAAAGTGCTCAAACACATTGCCAAGTGGGGGGACCGCCAAATTATGTGAGTTCAAAGCTAGTAGTCTAATCGAGTCCTACAGATGCATGTGTGCGGCCGCGTTCTGTAACTTAACTATTATAAGCAAAATCGGGAGCAGGGTATGCATCTAGTCTATGTCTCTGCAGCAGGCGAGCCGGTGAAAATGTCGTCGGAGATAGAGGGAGTAGTTGCTAAATACCCTCATCTATTTGAAGAGCCGAAAGGGGTTGTCGAGAGGGAGGTCGTCCATGCGATAGAGATTATCCCAGGGCCTAGTATTCCGAAGGGTAGGATCTATTAGATGTCTCCAGGCGAGCTAGATGAACTTCGCCGCCAGCTCAAGGAACTCATAGAGAAGGGTTGGATTCGGCCGAGTGTCTCCCCTTACTGGTCTCGAGTCTTATTTGTACCAAAGAAGGGGGGAACTTTGAGGATGTGCATTGACTATAGGGGCCTCTATGCCATCATTGTTAAGAATCGAGAGCCCCTACCCCGCATCGATGACTTGTTGGACCGAGTGCAAGGGTGCCGATACTTCAGTAGGATAGAGTTGAAGTCCGGTTACCATCTGATTGCAATTCGGCCCGAGGATCAACAAAAAAACACATTTCAGACCAGGTACGGTTTATACGAGTTTGTGGTGATGCCTTTCGACCTCTGCAATGCTCCTGGCACCTTTCAACACGCTATGAATCGGATCTTTCATGACTACTTGGATAAGTTTGTCATCGTGTACCTCGATGATATACTTATTTTTAGTAGGACTGTCGAGAAGCATGTTGCGCACTTAGACGAAGTCCTTAGTCTCCTTTGGCAGCACAAGTTCAAGATCAACAAGGAGAAATGCGAGTTTGGTCGCACCCGACTCTTGTACTTAGGTCATGAGATTTCCGCGGAGGTTTGAAGCCCGATGACGCGAAGGTGGCCAGCATTCGTGACTGGCCGCGTCCTCAGTCTGTGACTGAGATGAGGTCTTTCTTAGGGATGACCGGCTACTATCGCAATTTTGTGAAGAACTTGTCATAGTGGCCGCCCCTTTGATTGACCTGACTCGCCTTGGCACCCCATGGGAGTGGGAGAGATGTGAGGCTGCTTTCAGACATTTGAAGCATGCGTTGACGCATCATGAGATCTTGAAACTTCTTGATCCTGACAAGCCGTTCATAATAACCACGGATGCCAGCCAATATGGCATTGGTGCCGTGGTAGCGCATCAGGAGGGGCCAAAGTTGAGGCCAGTCGAGTACATTTTCAAAAAGATGCCGTCTCAGAAGTTGGCACTGACCCATTGGAGAGATTACCTGCTTGGGAGGTTCTTCATTGTCAGGACTGATCATCAGACCCTCAAGTGGATGAGAACCCAGTCAGTACTTTCTGATGCCTTGAAGCGCTGGATCGAAGTCATTGAGCAATATGACTTCGAACCCCAATATCTGAAGGGGGAGTACAATAAAGTTGTTGATGCCTTATCACGTAGGCCTGATTTCTTTGGTGCGCTGATTACTGAGTTCGGGCTTGCGGACGATGTCACTCCTTCTATGGTGGAAGCCTATCGCGAGGATCCGTTTTGTTTGAGATCATTCACAGACTCGAGGCGAAGGACAAAGTGACTTATGTCAAGTTTGAGTTGGTCAACGGCTTGCTGTTCCTTGAGAAGGTCGGGAATAAACGTTTCTGTGTGCCTAATCAGGAGTCTTTGCGTAGTTTATTCTTAGGTGAGTGTCATGACGCCACATGACATTTTGGATACAAGAAGACTGCAGCCAATCTGCTGCAGCATTTCTGGTGGCCCACGATGATGAGAGATGCCAAGTTGTACGTGGAGACTTGTCAGGGCTGTCAGAGAGACAAGCCACGTACACAGACCCCTCTTGGGCTTCTCAAGCCCCTTCCGATTTCGGAAAGGCTCGATGAGAGTCTGTCCATGGACTTCGTGGACACACTGGTCACCAGTAAGAGTGGAATGAGACACATCTTCGTTATCGTGGATAGGTTTAGTGAGTACGCTAGGTTAGTTGCTATGCGAGAGACAACGAAGACCGAGTACGTCATAAGGCTGTTTAAGGAGAACTAAGTCAGAGGTTTTTGCTTGCCAAAGTCTGTTGTGAGCGACCGGGATGTTAGATTCACGAGTGAGCTGTGGAAGGCCGCAGCTGCAGATGACATTTGGAAACCATCCCGAGGCAAACGGGCAAGCAGAGAAGTTAAACCACGCTGTACAACACCTGTTGAGACACTATATCAAGCCCAATCAGGTGGACTGGGATGAGAAACTTGCTCTCATCGCCAGCCTGTACAACAACGCTGTGCACAACGCCACTGGGGTGAGCCCTAACAGTTTGCTACTGACTTTCAAGCCTAGACTGCCCCTAGACTTGCTACTGCGCGAGAACCAGCCAACTGCTGCACCTGGCACACTAGAATTTGCTTATCGATATGAACCATTGATGCAATAGGTGGTGGAACAGATGCACAAGGCACATGCGACGATGATAGAATCAGAAAACAAGCACCGCCGCCCATCAACATTCCAGACAGGGGATAGGGTCTAGGTTAAGTCTTCAGAACTGGGACAGGAGCACGGGATCTCCCGCAAGCTCATGCCACAGTTCTTTGGACCCTGGGAGGTTCTAGATATAGTTGGAGATGATCTGGATGGTCCGTCATATGTAGTTCAGATCCCTGGTCACCTTCGCGCCTACCGTGTCTTTCACGGCTCCAAGCTTGCACCATTCAAGGAAACTGACCAGTTTGCCTCGCGGCGATCAATGTTGCCCCCAACCATGGATGGAGAGGTGGACATAGATGAGATTGTGGACCATAGGGAAATGTCGGTTCCAAGACCTGAAGGCAAGGGACGTCCTCCGAAGCCGAAGCTACAGTACCGCGTTCAAGTCAGACACCATACTGATCCAAAGGAGGATAGATAGTTCACTCGAGAGGAACTAATGCAGACCGCTCCACAGGTTGTCGCCCACTACGAGAAGTTGTTGCAGACAGGAAAGCGCCAGATTGAATGAACTTCCCAGAGGACTAGCGAAGTATGGAGGAGGGAATGAGAGGCACAAGGCCTCGATAAGCCCTATTGGGCCCCTATTTGCAACATCGTTGGCCGCCCTAAGTGAAGGCAGCTCGACAAACGACAAGAGGCCTATTTTGGACTACTTCGCCACAGGGGGAAAATTTAGGCAGTTGCGCAACGCCAATTGGTTGAAAGCGCCCAGGCCCTGGCCTCCTTTATCAAATGCATCCGAGTCCGGCCCTGGGCGAAGTACGCAGCATGGACCCAACTCAGGCTGCGGGCAGTTGGGCACGGGTAACTGTCACAGGCCTTGGGCCTGATCCATTTGGTCTGGGGCTCAACCTCTCTAGGCCTACCGGAAGTTTCTGGGCAGGGGCCCAGCGCAGCCAGGTTGCACGCAAGGCTGGCAGGCCACTTCCATTTAGGAAAGGGCCTGCACACGCATTCCGCATTCGGGCAGTGGCTGCATGTTGCGCTAACGCTGGCCAGCGCTCACGCCCTCACGGGCGAGCTGGAAGGAGCAGGCCGCCATAGCCGAGCTGCGCTGTTGTATGCTGGATGGGGCGCACGGTGGTCCTTGGGTGCATGTGGCATCTGTGAGTTGAGGAGCGGGGTTGTGAGTACGAGAGACATACTTGGTGCTTGAAGCGTACGACATTGGTCGATATCTGCTCGTACTTTGGGGTAGCTGTTGATGTCATCGGCGACATTGTAGATTAGGCTAGATAGGATCTGCCATCTGTAGTCTGGGCGCCGAGCGCTAGATAGGATATCGACATTGGTTCTTCGTTGATGATGATGAGACTATTCCAGCATTGTCAATTATGAGCTTTTGCTGTGTTCTTATTTGGCGGAACTCGTGATGCAATTCTGCTATTGGTTCGAGGTCACGACTATCTGGTCTCATGTGTATGATGCTGTTTGATTTCTGAAGTTTGCTATCGCTCATTTTCCTTGCACTTCTCTTTCTTTTATTTATTTTCTGTTGATTAGGACCGGGAATGGAAAATGCAGTTTGCTTGCTTTCCCGGTTTGGTAAGTGCCACATCAGTGGAGCCACATCAGTAGTGCCACAACAACAGTCCCATGTCAGCAGTGCCCCGTCACCATGTCGGCTTTGGTTTTGGGCATGCTTGACCAACTCGCCGGTGAGTCTATTGCCGATTTCTGCAAGCCAATCCAAGATCAGCTCCCGCATATCAAGGCTGAGGAACAACGCTAAGCAGAAGCCGAGGCTGCCCGCCGACAGGCTGAAGCAACGGCAGCAGCTGAAAAGCAGTGGCTTCAGGCCGCAGCTGACGTAGATGCCCAGGCCTGATGCAAGCAGGCGCAAAACCTGCTGCAGCGGCACGAAGCCGCAGCGTCGAACTTTGAACCATCCGAGGGCCATGACGATGCAACACCGGATGAGCAACACACGAAGTTTCTCTCCAAACTCATGACCCGGTTGGTTTAGACTTGTAACCAACTGCAGTCCGAGGTAGAGAAACAGCACCAGGAACTGGAGAATCTCCGACAGGCAGTGAGGAACCACAAGGATCTGTATGAGCATGCCACATGAGCACTCCATACTTGTGTACAACACTTGGAGCAAGCAACACCAAGACCCAATGCTGGTGAATCCAGCCATGCAGCCTCGGCGTGCCAGTTGGAGCAACGACTCGACCACATACTCGCAATGATCGGGGACATCAATACTTTCGCTGCACCAGCCACCATCAGCGAGCGGCTCATCACCTTGAAGATCGAGATTCGGCCGCTACAACAGCCGCTAGCCACCGATGGCAACATTGGTGCACCACGACAGTACAAGATGCCGACGTTCCGGATCGAGAAGTTTGACGACTATACGAGCAGGATCCAGTCATCTGGTGGCAGTCCTTTGCAACGGAGACCCGCTGACCTTCACACCAAGATCTCATGGGAAGATCTGACGAAGGAATGGAAGAAGCGGTTTATCGTTGACGACGCTCCGACGCTCGCCATCAACCGCCTCTTCGCCATGTCCGAAGGCAACACAATGACATGCTATTGGCTCACGGAATGGCAGAAAATCGAGGCAACACCTCATCTTGACTCCCATTTTCGCATCTGCGCCGCGAGTTCTACAACCGGTCCTGTGCCACCTTGAGCCTCGCTCTCGGTGATCACGAAAAGTACACGACCTTCGCCGAAATTATCGACAAGGCTCGTGAGATCATCAAGACCAATCGGGCTGCTGCACACGAGAAATCCGCATCACAGCCAGCCTATGTGGAGAAAGGAAAATTTGGTCCACGTCCACAACCCGTCGCTGCAGTCCAATCGGACAACCTTGTGGAAGACCCGACAGCCACCCCGGCATCATGTGAGGGCGATCAGGTGGCCGTCGTCCAGCCGCAAACCAACAAGAAATCCTGTGGAAAAGGGAAGGCAAAACGAGCATTGCCGGCCGGAAACGGACAGCCAGAACCATGGGTCAAGCTTAGCTTGACCGAGGTCAAATAGAAGTGGTGCAGCCGGTATGGCTGCTGCTATTGGTGTAACAACACCAAGCACAAGACCTCCCAATGCCAAGATCGAGGCAAGGAGGATGTTCGACCTCGAACCAGTTACGGAAACTGAGCCGCACAGGAGGTGAGGCGACTCCACCTCTCACTCCGCTAGAGTCAGCCGCCTTGCTAGCGGCCTCCTACACATCTGGGGAGAATGCGGATGTCGCAAGTCCTCGGTCCACTTACGAGGATTACGCTGTCCACTTGGTCCCACCCTTGGACCAGCCACTCCACATGCAAGACTCCACCGCATGCACGGTTTCATATCGTATAGATTTGATAGAATATAGATAGGATATCTAGAATATAAATAGGATATATTGTAGAATATAACTATAATATATTATATAATACATACATCGGCAACCGATTCGGCAGCTTCACCGCCAAATTTCGCCAGGCATTCGACGTCATGGTCAAGACTTGAGAAACTCGACCCGTTGACATTCGCGGACTTCCAATGGATGCCCCTTCCCCCGACCGGTCGATTGTCGAAACCGCATTGCAACGCGCTCATGGCACAATTGCGAGATTACTTGCACACTGCAATACCAACTTCATTGATGGACGCCGGAGTAGGGGTTGTTGACCTTCGTGACTACCTTGCGAAGATCGGCCGCGAGTTTAAGACATAACGGTACGGCAACAACGACGCGCCATTGCTGTACTGACGCATTCAGATCGGAGAAGCGACCTACAGTGCTTTGATCGATTGCGGAGTGACTCGGAACTATATGAGCCAAGATTTCGTGGTACACGCTGGCCTTGGGCCACGAATTCGGAGGAAGTCGCAGCCCAATCAAGTCATGTTGGGCGACGGTCACACACACAAGTCAATCGACCAGTGCGTTGATTCCGTCCCCATGTACTTCGCCCCGCACACAAGCGAGGCCTTGTCCTTCGACATATTCGACACCAAGTTCGACATGATTTTGGGCATGTCGTGGCTGCAAAGCGAGGATCACCCGGTGAACTTCTACCACCGCACCGTTCACATTCATGATCAGAACGGGGTACTAGTCCCATGCACGGTTCCTCTACCTCACCCTTCGATCAGTTGTCACGTAGTGTCTGCCGCAAGCATTTGCGCTTCCATATACGGGACAACGTCGAGGAGATGGGCTTTTGTTTTCTCCACGCCCTTCCTCTTTATGACAAACCATCAACGGACGCATCGACACACGCATGCATCACTGAGTTTCTCGACGCCTACGGCGATGTTTTTGATACCCTGCATAGAGTACTACCGGACCGGCCAATCCACCACGATATTATCCTAGAGGCTGGGGCCGCACCTCCGCGTGGTTGCATCTACCGCATGATCGAGGAAGAGTTAAGTGTGCTACGGGCACAACTTGACGACCTTTTTGAGAAAGCCTGGATTTGGCCTAGCTCTTCGCCCTGCACCGTTCGGAAGAAGAACAAGGACTTGCGGCTGTGCATTGACTATCACAAGCTCAACACACAAACCGTCAAGAACGCCGGCCCTCTTCCGCGAATCGACGACCTTCTCGAACGGCTGGGCGACGCCCAATTCTTCTCCAACCTCGACCTCAAATTGGGATATCACCAAATTGAGATCCGGCGGGAGGATCGCTGCAAGACCGCGTTTAAGACGCGATATGGGCATTTCGAATGGCTGGTTATGCGTTTTGGCCTTACAAATGTCGCGGCCACATTCCAAGCGGGAATGACAACAGAGTCTCGCCACATGCTGGACAGGTTCATGCTCATCTACCTCGACGATATCTTGGTGTACAGCCGGAGCCTGGACGAGCATGTGGACCACCTACGAACCGTCTTGGAGCGGTAACGACAAGCCAAGCACAAATGCCAATTCGTGCGGCAAGAGCTTGAGTACTTGGGCCATTTTGTGACGCTGCAGGGCATCCGCCCGCTCGTGGATAAGATTGAGGCCGTACGGGTTTGGCCCGAGCCCACCAATACCACGCACGTTAGCTCATTCATGGGTTTGGCGGGATACTACCAACGTTTCATCACGGGTACTCGAGGATTGCTGCGCCATTGACGAGATTACAATTGCCAAAGGTGCCATTCGTATTCGACGACGAAGCACGCCGGTCGTTCCAAGCAGACGACCATGCTGATGGTACTCGTCCTTAGCATCTACGACCCCACTTTGTCAACGAGAGTGACAACCAGCGCTTTTGACTATGGCATTGGTGCAGTCTTGGAACAAGACGGCGACGACTGGCACCCTGTGGAGTATTTCAGCCACAAGGTGCCTCCCATCAACTCGCTTGATGTCGCAAGGAAGAAGGAGCTGCTCGTGTTTATGACGGCTCTCAAGCAATGGTTGCGCTTCCTCCTTGTAGGTTCACATGGGTCACCGGCAACAACATGTTGACCTACTACAAGACGCAAGACACGATGAGCAGCACTATCGGACGATGGATGTACTTCATCGACCAATTCGACTTCACACCGAAACATCTCGCCGACCTCTCCAGTCGTGTAGCCGATGCACTCTCCCGACTTGATCTTTGCGCCATGACACATCATGCCTTCGCGTTCGACAAGGAACTCCAACGACATTTCATCCTGGGCTACCAGTTCGATCCGGATTACACCACGCTATATCCGTAACTATCATCGGATCACCCGCCGACCGAACACTATCGCGTTGTCGACGGGTACTTGCTTCTCCACTCGCGAGGCGAGGTTTTACTATGCGTCCCTCAAGATTGCCGCCTCCGGACTGGCCTTCTCGGCGAGTACCACGACTTGCGACTCGCCGAACACTCTGGAGTCAACCGAACAATTGCAAGACTTCGACAACGATCCCGGTGGTTCGACCTCATTACCGACGTCACTAGGTATTGCGACTCTTGTGAAGTTTGCCTACGAAGCAAACCCTGCAATCGCTTTTCCTACGGCGAGTTGCGCCCGTTGGCCATCCCACGGGAACCCGGCCTCTCCATTGCTATGGACGTCACGGACCTGTTTCCCCGCGACGGCCTCGGGTACGATGACATCCTCACGGTCGTTGACCGATCGAGTAAATATGCTTGATTTCTTCCTTGCAAGTACTACGCCACAACTCCCGAGCTTGGGCGCCTCTTGCACACTGGCTGGATTCGCAGTCACGGCGTTTTGGAAAACATCGTTAGCGACCGCGACACTCGTTTCATGTCGGCATTTTGGACTTTGCTCATGCATGAATCCGACACCGAAATGAAACTGAGTTTGGGTCGACATCCACAAACGGACGGGCAAACGGAGCGGGCACATCAAACCGCGCAAATGATGCTTTGAACGCTCATCCGTCCGGACCAGAAGGATTGGGTTGACCGCCTCCCCAACATCGAGTTCACCTACAACACTTCGTTGCATCCGACGATCGGCGTGACTCCCTTCGAGTTGCACCATGGTGGTCGGAAAGGTCTTATCTTCGCTGATCTCCTACTCCCACGGATTGCCGACTTTGACGCCCCTTGCTCTCCCGCCTTCGTTCGGAAGTATCGGGACTTGCTGGCTAAAGCCTGCATGAACATGCAAAAGGCTCAAGTTCACATGCAGCAGCAAGCCAATCAGCGTCGCGTACCATGTCCTATCCGCGCCGGCGACCTGGTTTCGGTCTTCGCGGAAGAGTTTGCGCTCGAGCAAGACATCTCTTGCAAGCTACTCCCCAAGTGGTTTGGACCTTCGACCGTAACATCAGCCGCGGGTGATGAGCCCGATGGCCCCTCATTTGTGGTCGGCATTCCACCACATCTACCGGTCCACCCGATTTTCCACGCCTCCAAGCTGGCTACATATACACCGGCTAAGAGCGACGATTTTCCGGGCCGACGATCGCAGGACCCTCCTTCTATGGATGGTCATCAGGAAGTTGACCGCGTCATCACTGATCGCAAGTACGGCAGCAAGCCCCGACAATACAAAGTTGCCTTCAAAGCATGCGATGGTGACGACACCCGATGGATTTCACGCGCAGACTTGCAAGCATCCGGACCACTGATCTACGCTCACTACGAACGACAAAGACTAGCTAAGAAAGCTTCACGTCCTGCCCATCCCACCTGGACTTTGGTCCCTCCCTCGGACAGACAGCTGTGCCCTCGCAGGTAAGCTTTGTCTTTCAAGGAGGGGGGGGTGTGTGGCATGCTGAGCACCGCAAGGGTCCCCGCAGGGCCCAATCGGGCAGGACAGGAGTTCGGTAGGGGCCCTTCAGGCCTTGTGTCGGTTCAGCTTAGGTAGAGGCTCGCCAGGCCTGTGTCATTTCAGCCTAGGTAGGCCCCGTAGGTCGGTGGGCCATAGGTAGGCCCTGGCGCCATTTTGGCGCCAGACCCGGTATAGGCCCAGTAGGCGCCCAGGCCGTTTGAGGCCCTGCTTCAAATTCGAAGATTCGAATTTGGGTGCCAACTTAGGCGCCAAACTTTTGGGCGCCAGGGACTGGCTCTGTTCGGCGTTGGTGAGAGCAGCCCCCCAGCCGGACCAGCACGATATATAGCTGGTCCGCCTAGGAGGCAGCATTCAGTCTTCAGGCATTTGTTGCGACACTCTTCAGGAGATGCTGCGGCTGTAGTCGACGATAGGAGTAGTCTTCCAGCGCAGGGCGCTGCTAGGATTCAGGGTAGCGCTAGGGAGAGGAGAGTGGCAVAGGCCAGAGGACTCACCTGAGACTTACCTGAGGTGCCATAGCTCCAGCTTCGTGATCAGCACGTCCGTACCCGCATCAAGGCGCCACCTTTAAGCA
>BFEA01000204.1:2261803-2276341 GCA_003427395.1 Chara braunii | reverse complement strand
TTTTGTTTTGCGGGGTGCCGACGACCCCCGACCGGTAGGTGCCAACCAGCCGAGCGGTCGGCGGGTCGGCAGCCGACCAGTCAAGGGCCGCCGACCGTTGGGCCTGTTGTGCTTGGCAAAAACAACAAGGTGGGAAAACAACACATGTTGTGCTCCCCGTGGCTACCGGTAGGCCCAGATCAGTTGGGTTTGGTGGGAGTCTCTGAAGAACAGTGCTGGTTAGTAAAAATAGCATCGGGGGCACTTTTGGTCTAACTGTTTAAGTCGTGTTTTGAGCATTCACGGGCTTGTACTGGCACCCACCAGGTGCAAGGCATTTGCTATTTGAAGAACTTAAGTGTGCATTTTTATTTTGTGCACTTGTTTGTAGTAAGTTTACATGGTTGTGATGTGACTGTCCTATGGTGCTGTGGTCTTCTTTAAAATGGGACGATGGTCGTCATTGCCGTCACACTGTGATTATTTTGGTCCTTTCCATGCACTTGTGAGTTAGCAGCCCTAACATTTTGTACGAACTCAGACAGAAGTAAGGCTTCGAAACTGTTGATGAGCAGTTGTAGTTGTATACCATTTAGCCACTGGGCAGGTCCATGACAGTGTGCCCTTCTATGCTGGCAATTGGAGTAAATGTATAGTGAACTGAGCCCAACATCTCTATCAGGCTTAGTTTCTGGCTTGGCGAGTCTTGCAAGTTGGCTGTCCCAGCATGTTTGTCTTTACATTATTGTGGTGTTATACTTGTCCACCAAGCAGCTTTCCCTTTCCAAGTCTATTATTCCCATGTTGTTCTTGTTTCCTCTCCCCCTTTTTTTTTTTGGCAAAAATGGCTCCTTTGAGTCCTTTCTATTTGTGGAAGCACCACCTGCTGGAAACCGGGTGCAGCGTCCCTGAAGAAAATTTGGTACAATGGTACCCAGTACTACCCACTCATAACGCTTCCTTACGTTTCCGCCAAGAACCTTGACAGCATTGATTGCTTCCATGAGGAAGGATTAACTGTCAGTCAAGCCCAAACTTTTGGCAATACCCTCCCTCATCCCTTGTTCCCCTTCAAAGAAAGAATCCAGTAATCAGCCCGAGACTGTCCCTTTCAGTCCATAGTTCTAAACTGCCCGCTATGCGCTAACCTCCTATCCCTAGTCTATGATTGTCTATGTAGATTGTTCTCACATTTTTCTACTTCAGTCTGCTACAGTGATTAATGCCCTGCATGCTTTAAACCATCAGTACACCTGGGCCTGGAGGTGTGGCGCTGCATGCCAAATTTTCCGAACCGGCGCATCTTTTTTCTTTTTGGCTGGTGCCACCAGCCATTGTGGTCCTGTAGCCCTGAGCTGCGAAAACTTCGTAGTTGGCAAACTCGCAATTTTCTACAATGCTGGTAGTGTGGACTGGCGGTTTACGGTAAGTTAGATTGTAACTGCAGACCAGAATACTAGCCTTTTCAAATTGGTAGTTAGCAGAAGCCTACAGTTTCATGCCCATACCTTTCCTGCTGTCTCCACATTCACTTCTGTGTGCAGAGGTGAGGTGGATGTGATGACTGGTATGACTCCACTTTTGTACACTGCAACGTGGCTGTAGTGTTTAACCCATCCGGCTTTTGAGCCAGAGATTGCCTGTTCATTTTCTGCAGGGTGTAATTGAAGAATTAGAAAAAAAAAGACAAAAAAGAAAGTATTGATAATATGAGATGGGGTGTGCATTTAGTGTGAGGTATAGGGAGTGATACCTTGTTAGCTTGGTAGATGACATTTTGACAAGGGAAACCCCTCAAAACCCCACTTCCTTGGGGTTGAAAGTGCGGGTGAGTCTGTGCTTGGACGTAGGGACCTTGTTGGCCTGGCAGTCCATGTAGTTACTGAATTGCCCCATATATACCAGCGGGCTGGGATCTGAACGCCTGCCTTAGTTGGAGGCATATGTACTCGTTGCGAGGGAATGTCAAACCTCCGTGTGACCTCTGTGCAACGGAAACTGTATCATCCACATGTGTTGTTGTCACACAGCTGTTCCCTGGGTGGTGGTTGTCACACACTTGTTGCACAACACGTGGGTGGATGCCCTTGTGGAGAATGCTACCCTGCGATTCATGATTGTATTTGCCAGGCCTTCTTGGTGCCTCCTTCTGGTCTTTTCTCTGTTTAAAATGATGTCCATGGCTACCATCTTCACCTGAATAGGAAACCAGGTCATTAATGCTGAATTTGGGCCACCTGTCTGTCTAGATACAGCGATAATGACCGGGTTTTCTATCCGGGTGAGGATGGTAGGCATGGACTGTTTATAGGGAATGTGTGTGTGTGTGTGTGTGTGTGTGTGTGTGTGCGCGCGCACATGCGTTTTGTCATTTTCGCTATATTTCTTCTAAAAAAAGCATGACTGACATTGACTGTAGAATTTCACCTACTCGTCACGACGTTGAACCTCGACAGTTTGCCAGGGGTGCATTTGGCTGATGGATGAGGACTCGCCACCTCGCCCAGAGTGAGCGGTACACCTGAGAAAAGCGGTGGACAGTACTCAACCAGCCCTGCAATCCTAGCACAGACCATTGGCTCAAACCCCTGATAAGAATTGAAGTAAGTTGAGGTACTAGCCAGATATTTTGACAATGATGATGATGATGATGACGACGACGATGATGATGGTAAAGATTGAGTCTTGTGAAGGTGATGCGCCCGATGAGAACTAGCTGGTTGATGTACTGTTCTTGTATAGTTATTTTAGTAAGGAGGAGCAGGAACAGAAGAGTCAGCTCATAGCCTTAGTGGGCAATGGGGAATCAGTAGACGAAGGAAATTAATAGACAACGAAGCCGTGCCAGTCTGATAATGGTGTTGTCAAAGCCCCCGTGGCCATCAGTCAAATGCACCCCTGGCAAACTGTCGAGGTTCAACGTCCTGATGAGTAGGTGAAATTTTACAGTCTGATAATGGTGTTGTCAAAGCCCCCGTGAACACTGACTCTTCTTAGTGTTCTTCTGAATGTTTATCTGAGTAGTACTGGTTTTGCAAGAAGTACAGGGAATGACGACGGAAAGCAAAGTACTGTCATGTCCCTGCTCCAGGGGGCAATGGGGCATCCATGGATGAGGCATCAATGTGAATTGGGTGTTTGCCATTGACTGGGGGCATCAGTGCCACCATCTCAAATCCCAATTCGTTGGTTGTTTGAGGGTCGTGCATTGGGCAAAAAGGCGGTGATGTGGTTCAGAGGGGTGAACTCGCTAAGGTGGTTGGCTGATGTTGTAATACAAGTGGCAAGAAATTGTTTAGGAGTTTTTCAGGGAGCCAGTGCTAGCCCTGCTCCCCCCAACCACCCCTTGGCTAATCCGTCCGCAAGATGGACAGGGAGTCCTGTGGGTTGAAAATGACGGAGTGTTTGGCTGCCAATGCGCAGAGTGCCTGGGAAACCATGCCGCCTGCGTGGCCCATATTGGCATCCAGATGGCTGGTCCCTATGTGGGGCATACAGTTCATAGCTTCAGGCTTAGGCAGAGTTTTATGGTTTTTAACTCTCTTTTTGCTTGGGAAGAGAGTTTTTTGTTTAACATATGAATAGGTCCGTATGGTCCTGGGTTGATGTCCACTGGCAAGTTTGAATAGGGATTACATAGTCGGACACACTTCTTTCCGTTGAGGCCGAGGAATCCCTGAACAGCATTTATTGCTCCCTGAGGTAGAGGATTGGCTTTCAGGGAGTCTTTTGCTTTGAGATTCCTCCTCCATCTCAGCATCGCCGGGACTGTCGTTTTGATAAGATCATCCAAAGGTTCACGCCACGGGAGTGGGCTGGAGTTATCCAGTAAGGAAACCCTTGAGGCTCTCTTAGAGTTTCCACGCCTTCCGTACTGGTTTGTCGTTGTGGCCATCAGCGATTGTGCATTGTCTTACGTACTTGGCCCCTCCCATTTCTTCCATGGCAATGTGTTGTTGTCTTTGTCGCAATTTTGACCTGTAGCAACCACTCTCTGTAGAATGCTCTCTTCCTGGCAGTGAATTTGTCTGGCCTGCCCTTTGTTGTGTGTTCAATCATGGTCCAAGTGAGTGAATTTCAGTCTCCACTATCCCAATAAGTTGGCACCAGGCTACCTCTCTCGCTGCTTTATCTCTGTGAACTGTCCTCTTCCATATAATCCACAGAGTGACAGGCCTAGGAAGAAGGAACCAGCTCTTCTTCCTGCCTTCCAGAGACTTTCGAGAGATTAACCACTGACAGCTCAAGAATGTGCACTCTTGAATTGGTGTGCTGTAAACAGGTTCGCCCAGTGGGCTCGGGTGCAGGCGACCGGTCGCTTTTCACAAAAGTTGAATGTGCCGACTGTTGGCGTTTTTCGGTGCTTACTGCTCAGAGTATTTGACGAGAAATGCTATATTGAAAAAGAAACAAAAACTTCTGCATCACACGAAAAATGCTGCTTGATAAAAGAACACTTCTTTTTCTACCTGTTGCTACCAGTAGCCCCCCAGTGTTTTGGTTGGGCTGGCTTGGCTCGGAAAAGAAAGTGTCCGTTTGTTAACGAGCATCGTGGGGTATGGTGGTTTAAACCACCAGTACTTTGCCCAGGTATCGGCTGCGGAGGAAAAATAGAGTAGAAATGTTTCTAGTCGGATGAATTTGGGCGTTCCTATAGTGGCGAGTACGTTTCCTGAAATTGTGGCTTGTTAACGGGCACAACTTCAAGGAAGTACTGGTGGTTTAATAGACCGTAGGATGGTGATTGGAGAAGAGGGGGGGGGGGGGGGGGGGGGGGGGGGGGAGGGGGGGGGTTGCGCTCAAAGAGAGAAACCCACTATCTCTCGACTCTATCCCAGAACCAGGTTGCTTCCATGCATGTTAGCAGGCATTGAATTTTGTTGTCTGTTAGGTTGTCTCTGCACGTCGTGCAGATCTCAGAGTTATTCGGATCTGAGCAATTCCTTTTTTAGTGAAGCCATTGATTAACAGGTAGCGGGGCTCGGAGCCCGTATGGGCATGACTTTAGGAAGTACTGGTGGTTTAATAGACTGTAGGATGGTGATTAGAGAGGGGGGGGGAGGGGGAGCGCACACAAAGAGAGAATTCGGATCTCGACAATTCCTTTTTTAGTGAAGCCATTGATTAACAGGTAGCGAGGCGTGGAGCCCATATGGACATGAGCATTATATGACAGCTACTTGCTCGAGAACGATGTTGCCATGTCTTGGAGCATGACTCTGGGAACCACCGATCTCACTATTGCACAGAGAGCCTTATCTGACAGACTCGGGAAAAAGGGTCTGAGAGGGGGGAGTAAGGAGATGCAAGCTGAAAGTCAATCCTCCATGAAGGAGCAATTAATACTGATCAGGGGTCCTTCGGCCAATTGGAAGGAAGCGTGATGGCGTACTCGTTGTAATCTTGTGACTTGCTGGTGGAAAAGGAACTGGACTGATGTTCCCCAGAATGGAAATGAAGCCAGGGCCATAAGGACCTGTTTTGGGGGAAAAACAAAAACAAAACAGGTAGAGCGGCTTAGGCAATGGGCCATTGTGGACCGCCAAATTTTCTCGGTTTGATCATCATTTATTTTGATCATGGGATCTTGATCTTGCCATCTGAGTTCAGGTTCAGAATTCTTTCCCATCTCTTGCTGATCTCTCGGCCTGAGGCCTAAGTCGTACTCAAACTTGACAGATAGAATGAACTAAAGTGAGTACTTCTGGGAGATTTCTGGGTCCGAGCCCCATTCACCTGGGTCAAATTCTAGATCTGCAATGCTCTGGCCCAGACTGTAAATTGTTGCAAGGTTTATGGGTAGTCACTTGCACTTTCCTCAGTAGGAATGAGTCAATTGTTTCTGCTTCCGGGTTTAAGTTAAGGATCTCCCATTCTTGACTACGCTGACCAGAAACAGGTGAAGGAGATGAGCCTGGCTTTGTAGTTGTCCGAGTCTTAGCTTTCGAACCAAATGGTACACCCATTCTGGGTGCGGCTGATGGATGAGAAGGCCTGAGTCATCTAATTTCTGTGTGCCGTCCTTTAGCAGCTTCAGTCTAGGGTTGGGGAGTTCTATTCTGCATGGCTGGGAGGTTTTCGACTAGGAATAGGCAACCTTTTAAAGGGGTTCTCATTTTCTGTTCCGTCACCCAATATTTGTGCTCTCCTGACCAGAGGTGCTGTACCTACCATATACCCTTCTCGACCAGGAGAGGCATCTATGATTGGTTGCCGATAGTGACCACGGGTGGCACACTTCGTTTGTAACCTCAAGGACTCGAGGAATTAGCCCCCGGGTCATAGAACGAAGAATCCGGAATCGACAGTATGTGATATCTTCATCTTCACTTTGTTTAGCTCTAGTCCGAGCATATTTAGAAAGGTCGAACTAAGATCACGTATTTCAATTGCATCGGTCTTAGGGCTGGTAATGCTTATCACAAAGTCATCTGAGAAAGGAAGAAGCGAAGGCTCCCATACGGCGGTGCAACTTTGTTTTGGAAAATATATAGTATTAATTTATTAAAAGTTGTAAAGCGGGTCACATGATCCAGGGGTTTTAAATATACTCTGGCTGATTACAGGAGAAGGGTTTTTTTTGTTTTCAGTACTGTTTACTCATTTCTGAATATATGTGTTGCGAGTCCTTTCAGCTTCCAAAAGGGTGTCCTGTGATTGTGGAGGCAAGGCTGGTATATGAGGAAGGGATGAACTTCAAAGAGCATTGTTAGAGCTTTTGTGGAAATTTGAAAGCTTTGGGCATGAACCTAATGCACAAGTTGAATGCAAGGAAAATGAGCGATAGCGAACTCCAGAATTGCAACACGAGTTCCACCAAATAAGAGCACAGCAAAAGCTCATAAGTGACAATGTTGGAATAGTCTCGTCATCATCAACAAAGAACCAATGTCGTTATCCTATCTGGCGCTCTGCGACCAGACTACAAATGGCAGATCCTATCTAGCCTAACTACAATGCTGCTGGTGACGTCAGCAGCAGATCTCGGCCAATGTCGTTTGCCTCAACCACCAGGTATGTCTCTCGTGTCACTCACAACCTTGATCCCCCACTCACAGATGCCACGTGCACCCAAGGACCACCATGCGCCCCATCCAGCAATGCACCACAACTTGGCTATGGCTGCCTGCCTCTCCCTGCTCATCCGTGAGCGTGTGAGCCTGGCCAGCGTCAGCGCAGCAGCGCTTGCGCAACATGCAGCCAGTGCCCGAATGAGGAATGCGTGGGCAGGCACTGTCCTAAATGGAAATTGCCTGCCTCTTGCGTGGAGCCTGGCTGCGTTGGGCCCCTCCTCAGAAGCTTCCGGTAGGCCTAGAGAGGCTGTGCCCGAGTCCAAAAGAATCAGGCCCTGGGCCTCTGGTGGTTGCCCGTGTCCAACTGCCCTCGGCCTGCGTTCGGTCCATGTTGTGTATCTGGCCCAGGGCCTGCCTCAGTTACATACAGAAAAGGCAGCCTGGGCTTGGGCGCTCTCGACCAACTGACGCTGCGCAACTGCCTGAAATTGCCCAGTTGCGCGGTGACCCCAAAAGTAGGCCTGCAGGCCCTGGGTCGAGCCGGCCTTCACTTAGGGCGGCCGACTGTACAGAAAATAGTGCCAGATAGGGCAGATCGAGGCCTTGGGCCTCGCATTCCCTCCTCCATACGTCGACAGTCCTCTGAGAAGTTCCGTTACTCCATTTCCATTACTCAATCTGGCGCTTTCCTTTTTGCAGTGACTTCTCATAATGAGCGACAACTTGTGGAGCGGTCTGCATCAGTTCCTCCCGAGTGAACCATCTGTCCTCCTTAGGATCAATGTGATGCCTAAACCGAACGCGGTACTGCAACTTCGGCTTAGGAGGACGTCCCCTGCCTGTCGGTCTTGGAACTGGCATTTCTCTGTGGTCCACGATGTCGACCTCTCCATCCATGGTTGGGGGCAGCATTGAGCGTCGCGAGGGAAACTGATCAGTTTCTTCGAATGGTGCAAGCTTAGAGGCATGGAAGACAGGGTAGGTGCGAAGGTGACCAGGGATCTGAACTACATATGATGGCCCATCTGGATCATCCCTGACAATACCTAGAACCTCCCAGGGTCCAAAGTATTGTGGCATGAGCTTGCGGGATATCCCGTGCTCTTGTCCCAGTTTTGAGGACTTGACCCAGACTCTGTCCCCGACCTGGAATGTAGATGGGCGATGGTGCTTGTTCTCAGATTCTACCATTGCTGCCTGCGCCTTGTGCATCTGTTCTACAGCGTGCTGCATCAACTGTTCATATCGACATGCAAATTCCAATGTACCAGGTGCAGCTGTCAGTTGATTCTCAGGTAGTAGAAAGTCTAGAGGCAATCAAGGCTTGAACGTCAGCAGCAAACTGTTTGGACTTACGCCTGTTGCGCTGTGCACAACATTACCATTTGTGACAGGCTGGCGATGAGAGCACGCTTCTCATCCCAGTCCACCTGGTTGGGCTTGATGTAGTGCCTTAACAGGTGCTGTACAGCGCGGTTCAGCTATTTTGCCTGCCCGTTTGCCTCTGGGTGGTTCTCGGATGTCATCTGCAGCTGTGTACCTTGTTTCGCAGCTCCAGTTTTCCACAACTCACTCGTGAATTTGACATCCCGGTCACTCACAATAGACTTCGGTAGCCCAAAGTCTTTGACCCAGTTTTGTTTGAACATCTTATGACGTACTCGCTCTTCGCTGTTTCAGGCATCGCAACTAATCTAGTGTACTTACTAAATCTATCCAGAATGACAAAGATGTGTCTCATTCCACTCTTGCTGGTGACCAGTGTGTCCATGAAGTCCATGGGCAGGCTCTCACCAGGTGTTACATGCTGAAAGCCTACACACGGGCCCCTCACGGGACCCGAGGTTGGAATAGGGCCCCCAGGTTGCGTCACCGCAACCTGAAAGCCCTATGGCATTCTTACTTGGGCTTGCATCAGAAAAACGCCAGCTTTAGATTATTTTTATATTCTTTTATTTATTTATTTGCTGCTGTTTTTCTAACGGGTGTACTGTTGTCCGTTTTGTGGCCAGGTACACGTTTTAGGACCAGGGGCAGATTCAGGCCCAGAGGCTGAGCTCCTAAAAACGTTTGGACCTTTTCTTTTGTTTTGATTTGCTACCTGTTCGGACCCAGGCCGACGTTGAGGCCGGATATGTCCGCACATGACCGGTTCGGAGCCAGGTACCAGGAAACTGAATCCTGGACAGGGCCTGGACGTCCGGTAAGGACCCAGGCAGGCCGTTTTAGGCCAAGGGCTGAACCAGTTTCAAAGCCTGCGATCTGGACCGTGGATCGGATTTCGATCTGCACGGCCCAGAACGCAGGCCGTGGGTTTTCAGTCCCGGCCCAGCGCTACATAAGCTGGGCCGTTGCCCAGTTTGGGGACAGAAGGTACCAGGAGAAATCCAGCGTTATGCTGGTTCAGGAACTTGGCTGCTGCGCTATTTTGGAGACTCCCTGCTGCGCTACTTCGAGACTGCAGCTGCACTGCTCATCGGCAATGAGGCACAGCGCTGGAGGAGTCCAGCGCCGGGGAGAATAGTGGAGTTGGTGAGAGAGAGAGAGAGAGAGAGAGAAGAGGACTTACCTGCCCAGCGCCATAGCTGGCTCCGCGGTACCTGCAAGTTCAGCCATCGCCAGGTAAGTGCAGAAAGCGCCTAGCTTTCTTCTTCTTCTTCTTCTTCTCCTTCTTCTTCTTCTTCTCCTCTCCTCTTCTCCTCCTACTCCAAAGTTCTTCTTCTTCTTCTTCTCCTCTCCTCTTCTCCTCCTACTCCTCCGAAGTTCTTCTTCTTCTTCTTCTTTTTCTTCTTCTTCTTCTTCTTTATGAGAGTAGAGATAGAGGTAACTGCAGACATTGTTTGGACACGGCCTTCTGCCTTATTGGACGCGACATTCAGATCGGACTTACACTCTACATTGGGATTGAACTGTGTGCGACATTCGAAGATCAGACTTGGGTTGGACTTGGGTACCTCTATGTCCCTCCCCCCCTTCTCTCTCGCATGTCTATGGATCTCTCCCCATGTGTGTGAGCAGAAGGGCAATCTTCCTGGTGTCTCGCCCTTCCGAAGTTTATCCCTTTTCATGTTGTTGATTGTCCACGTGTCCTCTTGCTACTAAATCTTCCGCTGCGCTGCTTCCCAGCTCATGATGATGATGATGATACGAATGTGTTGTTGTTGTTGATTTCTCGTTGGTTCACTCTTGCATCGTGCACATTGGCACCTTGTGAATGTTGCATCTATGCTGCTGGTTGTTGTCACTTTCGTCATTGCTAGATCCTAGGCTCTCAGTGCATTTCACTTTCTGATATGCTACACCAGGCCTTTCCGGAATCGGAAGGGGCTTAAGAAGCCCAAGAGGGGCCTGTGTACGTGGCTTGTCCCTCTTACATACCTGACAGGTCTCCACGTACAACTTGGCATCTCTCAGCATCGTGGGCCACCAGAACTGCTGCAGCAAATTGGCAGTCCTTTTATCTGTGGCATCATGACACTCGCCTAAAAATAAACTATGCAAAGACACACGATTAGGCACACATAGACGATTATTCCCAACCTTCTCAAGGAACAGTAGGCCGTTGACCAACTCGAACTTGGCAGAAGTCGTTTTGTCCTTCGCCTCGAGTCTCCGTATGATCTCAGCCATAAACGGATCCTCGCGATAGGTTTCCACCAATGAGCGAGTGACATCATCCGCAAGCCCAAATTCAGTTATCAGCGCACCGAGGAAGTCTGGCCTACGAGACTGCGCATCAGCAACTCTGTTGTACTCCCCTTTGATGTACTGAGGCTCGAAGTCATATTGTTCAATGATTTCGGTCCATCTTTTCAGTGCGTCAGAGAGCAGTGGTCTGGTGATTAGTTCTTACGTAGAAGAACCTCCCAAGGAGGTAGTGCCTCCAATGGGTTAGCGCCTTATAGATCGCATAGAGCTCCTTCTCATAGGTGGACTTAGCCGACTTCTGAGAGGGCATCTTTTTGGACATGTACTTGACAAGCCTCAACTTTAGCCCCTCCTGCTCCGTGAGCACGACGCCTATGCCATATTGGCTAGCATCCGTGGTGACTATAAACGGCTTGTCAGGATCTGGAAGCTTAAAGACCTCATGGTGTGTCAGAGCATGCTTCAGGTGTCTGAAAGCAGCCTCACACCTGCCTGTCCACTCCCACGGGGTGTCAAGGCGAGTCAGGTCCGTCAAAGGGGCGGCCACTATGCTATAGTTCTTAACAAAATTGCAGTCGTAACCGGTCATCCCTAAGAAGGACCTCATCTCGGTCACAGACCGAGGACGTGGCCAGTCACGAATGTCGCCCACCTTCGCGTCATCGGGCTTCAATCCCCCCGCGGAAATCTCATGACCCAAGTACAAGATACGGGTGCGACCAAACTCACATTTTGCCCCGCTGATCTTGAACTGGTGCTGTCGACGTAGACTAAGGACATTGTCTAAGTGACCAACGTGTTCCTCGACAGTCCTACTGAAGGTAAGTATGTCATCAAGGTACGCGATGACACACTTATCTAAGTTGTCATGAAAGATCCGGTTCATTGCATGCTAAAGGTGCCAGGAGCGTTGCAAAGGCCGAAAGCCATCACCACAAACTCGTACAGACCGCACCTGGTCTGAAAAGCGGTTTTGTGTTGATCCTCAGGCCGTATTGCAATCTGATGGTACCCGGACTTCAGCTCTATCTTACTGAAGTACCAACACCCTTGCACTCGGTCCAACAAGTCATCAAGGCGCGGTAGGGGCTCTCGATTCTTAACAGTGATGGCATTGAGACCCCTATAGTCAATGCACATCCTCAAAGTTCCCCCCTTCTTCAATACAAGTAAGACTGGAGACCGGTAAGGGGAGACGCTCGGCCGGATCCAACCCTTCTCTATGAGTTCCTTGAGCTGCCGACGAAGTTGATCAAGGTCGCCTAAAGATATCCGATAGATCCTAAAGTAGGCCCTGGGATAATCTCTATTGCATGGACGACCTCCCTCTCGACAACCCTTTTCGACTCTTCAAATAGATTAGGGTACTTAGCGACCACTCTCTCTATCTCCGGTGGCATTTTCACCGGCTCGCCTGCTGCAGAGACATAAACTAGCCCTAGGATAATCATTATCGCATGGACGACCTCCTTCTCGACAACCCCTTTCGGCTCTTCAAATAGATCTGGGTACCACTCCCTCTATCTTCGACGACATTTTCATCGGCTCGCCTGCTGCAGAGACATAAACTAGATACATACCCTCCTCCGAATTTTGCTTATAATAATTATAGAACGCGGCCACACACATGCATGTGTAGGACTCAATCAGACTACTAGCCTTGAACTTACGTAATCTGGCAGTCCCTCCACTGGGCAAAGTGTGCTTGACCACTTTTTGGTCCCAGTCAAATGGGGTTGTGCAACCAAGAGGTAGTACATACCTAACAAAATATCCATAGGGAGGTCATTGCTGACTAGGAACGAGACTCGATGTCTCAGTTCCCCTCCCGCATACGGGAAAAGCCTCTCAATGTCTTTAAGGTAGTCATTGACTACCATGCGCTGTTTGTTGACGCAGGTCGACTGCACTGATCGACTCAGGCGCTGCACTTGCCCCTATAAGCGCAGCCTCTCAACGCACGCGCGACTAATGAAGTTCCGCGTCGAACAAGTGTCGTAATAGGTGTCGGCCTTGCGGCCACCGATGACTACCTCGCCGACGAACAACTCACCGTTAGGGGCTTTGGCCATGGCCGTCCAAGAAGTTAGCGGGTCCGATCTAGACCACTCCTCCTCTAGCTCCTCTAAGGACTCGAACACATTCAGCGAATAGAGGATCGCTGGGTCAGAATGTGTTTGCGGGACGACAACGGAGTCAGTAGCTTGGGCCATCTCTCGAGATGGTGAGGGTGTGTCCACCACCTCGACCCTAGCAGGAACAACTACTATTCCTACTGGCCCGACGTGTTTTTCGGAGCAGTGCCAGAACTGCTGGCCACATTGCTACCTGTGGGAGCGGAGGATCCCAACGCTTTCCATCGTAGGCGGAATCTTCTCGGTCACCTTCTTGTTGTGGCACTTGAGTTGGTTATGGCCATATTCACCACAACGAATACAGGCCTGCCTGGTGTAACGGGCTCTTCTCACGTCCTTTGCGAGACCCGCTTTCTCCCATGGAGGAGCATTGAGGTCAACTTGACTCCTAGTCCGGGAACCTCCACGGCGTCTACCGGTCGCCTTACCTTTATGAACTGAGGCAGCGATTGTTCCACCCGCTGAAACTTCTACGCTGCCCGCCTCTGAACCCACTCCCGCTTGGAAGTCGTCTTCCAACTCGATAGTGGAACCATCGTTGTCGATGAACAGTATGCGACCATTCACTTTCCAATTGGGAGGCAGTGCCTTTTTCCTACCATCCATCGTGGGTTGTTGTCCGTGCCCTATATTTGCTTCCAGGTCTAGGGCCTTCTTGCTGAACGAGGGAAAGTTGTGCCTATTGATGTTGGCCTCTCCCGCCAACTTTTTGAGAGGCATAGGAAAACATCTCAGGTGCGAGGTGAGTAAAACCTGGGGGTCGTAGCGTACTCCAGGAACACAGATTAGACGCTCTACTGTGTTTGTTGCTTCCCTTACTGACTTGAACTACCTGTTGTTTAAGGTCAGGATTGCGCCAGTGGCCTTTTGAGCCTCCTGAGGATCATGCCACCTGTCTTCCACCAGCTTAAGGAAGTCATCCAGTTTCTGGTTGACTGCMCAAGCGTGGAAGTCATGACCGTATCCCTGTAGTTGCACTAAACCACTCAACCATCTTGCTGCACTCCCCTCTAAATAGGAGGCAGCCACAAGCACTTCCTCGTGCGGCAAGGCCACTATCTATCTATCTATCTATCTATCTATCTATCTATCTATCTATCTATCAATCTATCTATCAATCTATCTATCAATCTATCTATCTATCAATCAATCTATCAATCAATCTATCAATCAATCTATCAATCAATCTATCAATCAATCAATCAATCAATCAATCAATCAATCTATCTATCTATCTATCTATCTATCTATCTATCTATCTATCTATCCAATAATATGATATCTTTGTTTCATTTGATTAATTCCAATTGTATTTTTTTTCTAAACTCATCAAATAAAATTGAAAAACTTTGTCAATGATAANCCAATAATATGATATCTTTGTTTCATTTGATTAATTCCAATTGTATTTTTTTTCTAAACTCATCAAATAAAATTGAAAAACTTTGTCAATGATAATATGTTTCTATATGAATAGAATGAATAAATTATCAATATTGATAATTTTACTCTATGTATTATCATTTGTAATTGAATTATTTGAATTTCATGTAATAGATTAATTATGAATTACAGACTTATTTTAAGTTTATTCTTTGAACTTATTCATTGAAATTTTACTGATGTTACTTACTTTTTTGTAGTAAGAGAAAGAAGAATCAACCCTACTCAATAAGAGAAACATAATCTCATTTCATCTCACATTCGGATTCGGGCATCTATCTATCTATCTATCTATCTATCTATCTATCTATCTATCTATC
>BFEA01000204.1:2235753-2250172 GCA_003427395.1 Chara braunii | reverse complement strand
AGAAGAGAGAGAGACACACACAACATAAAAAAAATAAAAAATTGTTATCTAAGTTCTAACTTATCTTTTTTTTTTTTTTTTTTTCCCACCTGAAAACAGCTCCCCCGAAATTTCATTTTTTTTTTTTTAGTTGATTATGGTGGGGGACGCCATGCGCAGGTGATGCGCGCGCCCCGATTTCGGGCGCGCGGCTCCCCTGCGCGTGGCGAGTCCGCGTGCGGCCGAGGCCGCGGGAACTGCAGCCTAGGGGGTCACGTAGTTGTGCCCTCCTTTTTGCAGGAAAGAGACAATATGTGGCATCTGTGAGGAGAGTGTCTTGAGCATGCTTGTCGGATTCATTTGTTGGTATAGTCAAAGCATTATCAACTGTCTATCTAAATAGGCACTCGCGGGGGAAATTATTGCTACTGTGGGAGAGGTGACATTTGCCGTAGGTGAGGCCAGAAGTATTTGGGTTCATGCTTCCGGGTCTTCTGGATGCTTGCCCTTCCGCCGCTCTTTTCAGTACTACTCTACAGTGTGGAGAAGCTCTTTGGCACATTGCTGCCCCACGGCAATGGGATGGACCCTCTGTTGTTTTTCTTGCTCTCTCTTTCATGTTTGTAGGGGGTAGAAGAGCGGCCTGCGCTCCTCCCCGTCCTCCCCGTCCTCCCCGTCCTCCCCCCCCCCCCTCCACGCCTGGGAATAGAAAGCGGCCAGAGTGTGTTTGTGAGCAGAAAAAAAGTAAAGAAGAAAAGAAAGATGAGTGATTTGCCAGTGGAAAAGGAACCGGATTGATGTCCCCCAAATATCAATACGGAGCCAGAGCCCAAAGGATGAGGGCTTCACGTACTCAGCTGCCAGAGTATACTCAAATTGCCTGAATCACCTGCAGGTGTCATGTGGCAGTACATGAAGAGTGCTATGGCACGAAGGCCATGGACAAGAAAGGACCGTGGGTGTGTAGACTCTGCGAGACACCAGATATTGAGAGGGAGTGCTGCCTTTGCCCTGTGAGAGGTGTGTGCGTCCTGCCTCTATGCCTCGGTTTCTGCATTGTGTGCTGTGTTCACACTCCATGGTCATTGCTTTGCTGGCTCATTCAGACTTCTGAAAGTTAAAGTTGAACGTTGGCAGCATCAAAGAGGGGTGTGTTTTCATGGAGGAAAGGAGGGAGAGGCGGAGGGGGAGCCTGGGAAGGATGAAGGGAGGGGGAGGGGGAGCAGGGGCAGGATGAAGGGTGGCGGAAGGGGAGCAGTTGGAGGATGGGAGGATGAGGAGGGAGAACGTTCTGTTTTGTGATGGCTGTCCAATAGCCCTGTGATGTCTGTTGAACTTCTTTTCAGTTCGTTGATGCTCTCCATGAATGGACATGGAGCGAGGACCATCACGACCCCTTCTTTAAGACTAGCATTTCGTGTCCTGTGACTGTGTGAAGTTTGTGATCAACATGTCTGTTTTGTTTGGTTGTCTTTTGCTTCTCTCTATTTGAGGCTTTGAGGCTTTGAAGTTGTTTTGGACTTCTGATAGTAGTCACACTAGGACTTTCTCAACTTAGCGGGCATTGATGGTAGCCAGGTACGTGGAGGGAAGGACAAAAGCGAGTATCCCTCCCCCCCTTTCTTTTTTTTGTAAAGAGGGCAATGCCCTGAGATATCATCATTGAACTGACCGGCCGCTATTCATGTAGTTCTGTAGGACTTTGAACTCAGGTATGTCTTTTGACAGCTCATTGGTCTACGCATGATCTTCCAACTGTTGCTGCGGATGTCAAGGAGAGAGTCACTTGTTGAAAATAAAAGAGGGAGAAAACACAGGAAGGCAAGGTTTCGACACCGGGTGTGGTCGCCTTAATAGTATGGTCTTCCGGATGTCAAGTAGGCCAACCAGGGGCTAACCAGGGTCCTGAATGGCACACACATTTAATTGTCAGTAAACAGAGTAGAGCTGGAAATTTGGAATCCTTATGGAATCAGGTGAACTCAATGAAGATGGGGACTATCCCCTTTAGAAAACAAAAAGTAAAACAAGCTCTCAGCCTGGTGTCATTCAACGGATGAGTCTCAATCATGTCTGAAGTTGGATAATCAAGGTAGTGACCACCCGTTTTTCTTAGTGAAAATCCTTCATATCTGGTAATGAATGGCCAGTGGAACAATTGCAATATAATCATGTGAAGTGCACTGCTGTAAGGACCTGCCAAACACGGGCTGGGACACACAGCTGATTTCTGAGTTTTGCCAATGAAATGTATGCCTTGCTGAGTTTCCTGCTTGTGGCTGAGTTTTCTAAGTCTGTGTGTCCGCGTGCTTGCTGGTCTGCGTGCCTGTCTAAGTGCTTGTCGGCTTGAGTGCGTGCGTGACCCGCAAGGGTACTTGTTCGTTTGGGACATTGATTCTGGATCAGCCATTCAACATTGTCATTATTATTCTTGTTTGAATAAGAGGGGAGAAGATAAGGAGGAGGAGAGTGGTTGGCGAAGAAGAGCATTATCATTTGTCTATGCTGGTGTACATCATCTTCTTCTTCTTTCTTTCTTCTTCTTCTTCTTTCTTTCTTCTTCTTCTTCTTCTTCTTCTTCTTCTTCTTCTTCTTCTTCTTCTTACCCTCTCTCTCCTCTCAAGTTCATTCATTTCTTTTTGCAATTGGACGGCATTGTAGTTTCTGATGAATGTGTACTTTGAAATTGGCCAGGATCATAACATATATCTATATCGCTATATAAACAAGCAAAGAATATTCATATTCAAACTTGACGATATATCTATATCGCTATATAAACAAGCAAAGAATATTCATATTCAAACAATATATCAAAGAATAGAAGTTGCTCATTGTCCTCTCTCCACTGTAAATTACACTTTACTGAATTGAATGAATTGCTAGGTAATGATGGTTTTCGTTACATTTTGATGGAAGGGTTGAGTGTTAAAGTATTGATTATCTGTTTTTTTATTTATTTATTTTATTTTTTTATTTTTTTCAAATTACCTGTTTGCATGCCAGGAGGAGAGAATCTCTGACTAACGAACAAGGAAAACAGGAGGAAATCAGGGATTGAGGGGAGGGGAAAGGGTTTGTGGAGAGAGGAGATCGCTGAATAAGTCATGATTCTGAGCGCGCTTACTGCTTCGCACTTTGGATGGAGTCTAAGGTGTCTGAGGTCTCGAACTCGTTCCGTTCAGGATCAAGGTGCTCCTCCTTTTAATGAGGTTGAACCCTTGATTGTAAACGCTCGAAGTTTTATTTTTAGAATGAGAAGGGAAAGGACTCTTGAGGGTATCGTTGATGGTGTAGCCAGAGATCATGCCAGGAGTGTGTGTCCCTTTCGGTGATGGTTGAGCGGAAGGAAGCCTTTGATCTGGCCTTTTCTTCCAAAAAGGGGTAGCCTCTGAGGGCCCTAACTTGATTGTGTTCATCTAGGATCCCATCTGGGACATGTGTGTAGTAATGTGCACCATTCAGGCACATGGTCTGGGTTGCAGTCAATCTTACTGTTGCTTGATCTTTTGTGCAGGTGGGGCCATGAAGCCAACGTCAGTGGGGGGGCTGTGGGCCCACCTCCTGTGTGCATGGTGGACCCCCAATGTTTGCATAGAAGATACTCGAAAAATGGAACCGATTGAAGGATTGACTGATGTCAACATTGCGTACTTCAAGATGGTATGGCGTCGATCGTTCCATGGAACATGCTCTGAAGACTCTTCTGCCCTCCGCACCGCCTGTTCTGAAAGATGGTCTGGCTGGCTTGTATGCAGTTTTGTCTCTGGATCCTTCCCCGTCATGTGTGTGAAATGTTCTCCGGGTTGGTGATTTAGTGTCTGGTGCTAGATGAATATTATGAACTGGGGCAGGAGTATTAGCTGTCAACACGGCAAAGTAAGGGCCAGGCCCCACTGGTGCTATGTTACTAAGCACGAACTTGGTTGTAAAGCTGGCCAGGTTCTTGTGTTAGCTCACCACAAACATGGCACCAGTTGGCCCTGGCGCTGATCATCCAGACGATTGGCAACGTACAATGAAAATAGTTAAAGGATCAGTCTGGTTCAGATGTCATTGTGTGGTAGCTTAGCTGGTCTAAAATTGAACGTTATTGTTGAAATAGCCTTCGAACTGGCCTAGCTCAGTTGGTAGACCCCTGAACTTTGAACTACCGATGGGAGTTCAAACTACCCTGGAAAATGAGCAGAAGTTGGCATGTGCTGGGATGGAGAGGAACTGTGCCACATGTAGTGGTAAAAGGAGGGAAAAGTTGCGGAAGAAAAGGAAACAGTTGAGGAGAAGAAGAGAGAGATGCCTTCGAGAGAGGAGAGGGCAATGGTGGGTGAAGGACAACACAGTGATGGAGAAAGCTGGTAAGTGGGAGCTTGGTGAGATTGGCAGCTAGGAAGGCTCATAGAAGGACTGGTGCACAGTCAGTCAGCAGTATTTACAAGATGAAATTTTAGCTGGTGTTGTCGGATGGTCACCCATCTGGCATCTACTGAGTTATAACCCTCCTCCCATCATCTCCCTCTTCCATTCTTGACCTGTTCGGTTACTGATGTCCAGGATCTGGCAATAGGCTGGTCAATATTGAATCCAACACTATTGAACAAGATACTGACCATGCCAGTATTGCACTCGATCTAGGTGTATTGTCTGCTACCTTACTGTGGGTGAGTGATTGCAGTTAACAGCGCAGTGGGAGTCATTGCTGCGGAGGAAACTTGGGTCATCATTAGTAGACTGCTGTCATTCTGTGGAAGTTCCATGACTTGATGAATGTGTATGGTTTAGTAATATGATATTCTGAAGTGGATTTTTTGTTTGTTTGTTTTGTGCAACCAAAGAAATCCACTTCAATCCACTTCATACCTTGCCAATGGATATGTCTGCTGTCATTCTGTGAAAACTCGATGACCTGATGAATGCATGTTGTTTGGGAATATGAAATGCAGAGTATCTGACTTTCCCTTCATTTTCTTCTTTGGTTGCAGACATGCTCGATATGTAAGCAGCCACATGGCGCTTGCATTCAATGTGATTTGCGTGGCTGCTGCGTGTCATATCATCCCATGTGTGCACGGAGATGTGGCTACTTCATGGAAGTAAGTAGCACCCTCCTCTTTCTTGTCCCTTCATGTCTTCTCCCCCTCCTCTTATCCTTCCGTATCTCCTCACGATTTCCGCTCAGTGGGCACCTCAGAACCTTTAAAACAATGTCTTGATACCCATACCTGGAAACCGCCATCATTGACTGCCAAGCAACATTGCATGCATAAGGATAGACAGTATGCGGGCCACCCAGAACTTGGAAGAGTGGAGCAATTTCCTCATAGGAGTCATAGCCTTTTGCTTGGTGGAAAACGATTTCATTGTGAGAGAATTTTGTGCTTTTCAGGAAAGATATAAGTGCGTCACCTTATACTCCACAGTGGCTCTCGCTTCCATATTCTTAGCTGTTCCCCAGAACTTTCTTTTCTGCCCCTCCTTGGTTCTCATGTAAATATGTACAGTTCAGGAGTTGGCAAGCGGTGGCTTCGCAGGAGCTACACACACACAGACACCGATAGGTTGTCACTGTCTGTGCCTAGAGAGGAAATAATGACCACAGAAACCCAGGAAACTTGCTCAATGCCGCTCTGTGATGGCCCACCTGAGATTTCGCTAGCATGCGATTCACATGCCCTGTCGTGAGCATTTTGAAGGCATAGCCCTTGGAAGTTTTTGCTTTCACTCATGTATGGCACCCTGACATGTCATGTCCAATTTGTAGACGGGCTGGAACAGCAATGCCTTTTTTTTTCTTTTTTTTCTTTGGGACAAAATGCGCCAATATATTTGTGGGGACCAGCACGTGCTGGGAACCGGGCCCAGCATCCCATGTAAAAATACACAGTATTAAAGAACGGGGGCCATTACCTAGCTTCGGCTGAGAAAGATCTGAGAACAACTTGCACCAGGTACTGATGAAACAGCCTCGAAAAGGGGCTAATGGAAGAAAACAGACATCTATGCAGTACTAAATTCAAAGAACCCTTTTGTTTTTCGAACCTTGGTTCAAAGGAGAATTCAGACTGAAGAAACCACCTGCCTTGGTGCCTTTCAGCGGCCCAACCCTACCTGCCTCACCCCTATACCCCGATGCCCAATCTCTACCAAGCCTCATGCCCCCAACTGCTAGGTTACAGCGTGGCACAACCCACCCCAGAAACCCCCCACCTGCTAGGCCACAGGGCAACGCGCCCCGTCCCGGCTGTGGCCAGCGTCGACTAGGCACCAGCTCACTAAAAGACACTAGAGTGCCTTCCACCCTCGCCAACTCCCCAGATCTCTCTACCGGGTCTCATGCCCTCGTACAGCTCGAGTTACAGGGCAGCGCGACCAAGCCCCGGCACCGACCAGCGTCGCTCTGGCCTTGTCTATTCGCAAACCCCCGGGACACAGGACTACGGCAGATACCAGTCAAGCCACCAATCAGCACCATAGCTGTAGATCCGATTATCCATCCTTCAGGCAGTAGTTGCAGATATCCCACAAAAAACGTTCTCAGTCCTAGTCCGGCAAGTCTTACCGCAATGGAGCCACCATCTCCACCGCTGCTATACCCAATGCCTGTACAATTGCGGTCGCAGAGTCTGTGTGTTCCTATCATGTAGGAGCCACATAGCCTGTGACATATGTCTACACTGTGCCATTTGATGCAGCAACTGCAACTGCGAGAATTGGATGCGGTGCTCCCACAGTCCACACCCAAAGCAGTCCTGTTCGGTCTATAGCGGTGGCCACTTACCATAGGCAACCACTGCTCAACTCAAAATCTCCTGCAACCCATACACTGACTAACCCTTCATGTCATTCTAAATTAGTCTGCTCCAGTGGTAAATATTGAGAACAATATGAAGTTTGCCATTCCTCTGTTCTGTTCTTTGCCACTCTACTTCTCTTTTCCATCTCTCTCTCTCTCTCTCTCTCTCTCTCTCTCTCTCTCTCTCTCTCTCTCTCTCTCTCTCTCTCTCTCTCTCTCTCTCTCTCTCTCTCCCTCNCTCTCTCTCTCTCTCTCTCTCTCTCTCTCTCTCTCTCTCTCTCTCTCTCTCTCTCTCTCTCTCTCTCTCTCTCTCTCTCTCTCCCTCTCTCCTCTTCCCCGTTCTCTCTCTGTGCCTCTCTCCTCTCTCCCGCCACTTGCTACCTATACATCTCCACCTCTACCCCTTGTGTACTACTACGTCTTCCCCCGAACATAACGCACCCTGAAAATGAATGTATAGGGTGCGTTGTGTTCGGGGGAAGACGGTAGTAAATGCGGAATGGGCATCATTAAGATGCGAGGATTCAGCCCTCGCAAGGCCCTTCTCGGGCACATACCCCAAGCTAGCCTCGTTCCCACGCTAATTGAAGGCGGGCCTGCATATCCACGTGACGCATGCCCAATGGGACAATGCGTAGGGAGCCAAGAATCCACAGTGTGATGAAAAGGACTGAAATGGACAATGCAAGGTCAGCGTAGCATCAACAAGCAATGCACATTCCGATACATACAAGATGGCACAAAGTGGCGAAGTGGAAGTCTAAAAGAGAAGATCTGATCTGATCTGGACTGACCCGACATCCATCATACATCACACATGTGAGAGGGGGGGAGGGACCACAATCACAGAAGAAAGGTCCCTCCTTCACACACTTACATGGGGAGATACCACGGATGAGAGATGGGGGGAAGGGACGAGACGAAGGAGAGGAGGCGAGGGAGTAGACCAAGATCGCGATAGCGAAGTCCCAAAAATAGTCCCTGGCCGAGTGTCCAATCAATGTCTGTCCCAGAAATGTGGAATCAGATCCTGGGTAATGTGCCCAGCATACCCTCTGCCTGTATCACCTACTGATAACCTCTCTCACTCTCGTAGGTGAAGCAGAAGATAAGAAGGAGGAGGAAGGAGGAAGAAGAAGGAGGGAGAGAGAGAGAGAGATGGAGGAGGAAGAAGAAGAAGATGACGTCCTCCTTTCTGTCTCACCTGCAGGTAGCTGTCACCGTACCGACTGTGGTGGTCGTCGTGTGCAGGTACCGTGTGGAGCCCGGCTATGGCGCCAGGTAAGTTCGCCAATTGCAGGTAAGGACTCCGCCTCTCTCTACCTCCTACGCCTCTACTCCCTACTTTGTAGTGTAGCGCAGAATAACGCTGCCTCCAACCAGCAGCGTGTCGCTCCAGAAGTGAGCTACTCGAACTCTGTGTTTGCCCAGCCGCTGCCCAGCTATTTGTAGCGCTGGGCGGGTTGGGCGTACCTGATGCTGGGCTCAGAAAACGGCCCAGCTGGTCTGGGTCCCTACCGGGCGTCCAGACCATGCTGCTGATGCAGCAAGGCGCAGAAATGGGCCTGGCCTAAAAACGGCCCAGTTCTTGTGCACCTAGCCCAAGGCGTCGCCTTGGGACCTGCAGGACCGAAACGACGTCTGCACCTGCCGGGCTGGCGCCAAAATGCGCCTGGCCCCCTTTTTGGGCCTGCCTTCGGTGTACCCAGTCCCAAGGTCCGGCCTTGGGGCTGCAAGTCCGAAACGGCACCTGAACAGACAAAAATAAGACAGCACACACACAAAAAAAGGTAAGTAAAACTAAACCTATCTAACTAGTGTGCTACCTAGGGCCTGGAGGGCCGTCGTGGGCCTCCAGGGCGCGTGCTGTATGGTACGCGGCCTGGGGGCCCCTCAGCAACCTTCGGGTCCCTCAAACGCGGCCAGTGCACAGGCGCAGCATGTAACACCCTCCGCTCCTTGTGAAGTCAAGCCGGGTCGAGGGCGAAGCTGACGATCTGAAGGTGGAACCTTGACGTGGGTGTGGCGTGGAGCTGAAGATGCCGGCTTGCCTTGCAACTTGCGTTCATGGCGTGCGAGGACATCGGGAGCTGTTGCTTGAAGTTCCGCACGGGTCAACCATCGGTCAGCTCTATGGGTGCAATATGCAAAATGGACCAAGAATTCAGTCGGCCTGTTGCCGTAACCTCGCTGGGATATGATGCCGCCAACCTTTTGGAAAACGTCCATCGAGGGTGGGTCTTGCGATCGTTGCACGGGAAAGTCGTCAAGTTCCGCTGGCGTGTAGAGAGCCAACTTGGAACAGTGAAAGACCAGGTTGACGGGCATGTGGGCGGGCACCTGAATGATAAATGGTCCTTCGGGTGCGTCCCCAATGGGTGCCACGATCGGCCAGGGCCCCATTTATTTCGGAAGGAGCTTGCGAGAGATATCTTATCCGAGGCTTAATTCTGCAGCGGAAACCCATACGAGGTCGCGGACGCGGAACGAACAAGGAAGACGCTGGCGGTTGGCCTGTTGGCGTATACGTTGCTGCGTCTTTGACATCTGGTCGCGTGCCTTGACAAGAAGCTCTTGCATCCGACGACCATCTTCTCTTCATTCGTCGGATAGCCATGCTCGAACTCAAAGGGCGACATCCCGATAGCCGGATGGATGGACGAGTTGTATGCCAACTCGACATCCAGCAGCCGCTCAACCTAATCCTTTTGGTCGGGACGGATGAGAGTGGGAAGAAGGACCTATGCGGTCTGATGTGCCCTCTACGTTTGGCCATCGGTTTGGGGGTGGCGAGCCGAACTCGGCTTGAAGGATGAGCCCCGTCGTTTGATGAGCGCCAACCGAAAATCGGACATGAACCAAGTGTCGCGGTCGCAAACGATTTCCTTGGGGTAACCCTTCGTTCGAATCCAACCGGCGTAGAGAACCTCGGCCAACTCCGGTGCCTTGGCGTGATAGCGACAAGGACAGAAACATGGCAAACTTGGTGAGTCGGTCAACCACCGTGAGAATCCCATCCACACCCGTCTTGTGCTTGGGGAACGACCTGGTAATGTCCATGGCAATTGCTTCCCTTCGGCGCAAGGGGACTGGTAATGGTCGCAGTTCGCCGTACGGACGATGATTGCGGGATTTGCAACGTCGGCAAACCTCGCATGACTCGCAATAGCGCGTGACGTCGTCGAGAAGACCGGGCCACCAAAAGCGCTCGCGGAGTCGGCCAATCGTGCGATTGACTCCAAAGTGTCCGGTGGCGGGGCCGTCGTGGAACTCGCTAAGAAGCCGCGTGCGCAAGTGTGAATCTTGCGGCACACAAAGTAGATCCTTCCCCCGTGAGTAAACGAGCAAGTATCCCTCTTGGATCCGATAGTGCGAAGGTGCCGGATTGGGAGAGGAACAATTTGCGTACTTGTCGCGAAATTCGAGGTCGGCTTGATAGTCGTGAATGAAACTGTCCCGCAAGTCATCCTCTATCTCGAAGGTTGAGTGGGCCGCGGTGCAGTGATCCGGATGCCATGAAAGAGCATCCGCAAAATGGTTTGACTTCCCAGGAATGTGATCGGGAAAGAAGTCGAACTGGTCGATGAAAGCAATCAAACGGGCGATCGTGTTGTTGACGGTGTCTTGGGTCTTGTAGAAGACCAACGGATTGTTGTCCGTTACCCATCGGAATTGGCGTCGACCAAGGAGGAAGTGCCGCCACCGCTTGAGTGCGTGGACGAAGGCGAGAAGTTCCTTCTTGCATGCATCATCAATTGAGTGCACGACCGACAGTTTCTTGCCGAAGTATTCGACCGGGTGCCAGTCCATGCCATCATGTTGTTCGACACCAATGCCATAGCTGGACGCATCCGTAGTGACGCGCGTCAACAATAGCGGGTCGTATATTCGCTAGACCTCCGCCGATAGCAATGCGGCCTTAAGGGCCAAAAATGATTCATGCGCATCCCTCTCGGGGTCAAATGGCCGGTCCTCGCATTGAAGCTTGGATAAGTGAGCCGCGATCTTCGAGTACCCTTTGATGAAACGTTGGTAGTAGCCGGCAAGGCCAAGGAACGAACGGACATCTGTGACGTTCCTCAGCTCCGGCCAATCTTGGATGGCTTGAATCTTGTAGGACAACGGACTGATGCCTTGTGGTGTGACGAAATGGCCCAAGTATTCCAACTCTTGATGTATCAATTTGCACTTGTCGCGGTTGGCTTTGTACTTGGCACGACGAAGCGTTTCCAACACTCGTCGAAGATGCTCGAGATGTTCCTCCAAGGTCTGGCTATAGACGAGGATGTCGTCCAAGTAGACCAGCACAAACCGGTCTAGCGGTGCACGGAACTCGTTGGTCATCGCCGCTTGTAAAGTCGTCGGGGCGTTGGTGAGTCCGAAAGGCATGACGACCCACTCAAAATGCCCGTACCGTGTCTTAAACGCGGTCTTGTAGTGATCTTGCGGGCGTATCAAAATCTGATGATAGCCGGACTTCAAACCCAGTTTGGAGAAGAACTTTGCGCCGCCCAAACGCTCCAGAAGGTCGTCAATACGAGGAAGAGGTCCCGTGTTCTTGACGGTTTGTGCGTTGAGCTTGCGGTAATCGATGCATAGACGAAGATCCTTGTTCTTCTTCCTTACGAAGAGAACCGGCGCGCCATAGGGTGAGCTACTAGGCCGGATCCAACCTTTCTCCAACAAGTCATCGAGCTGCGTGCGGAGTACTGTAAGTTCCTCCTCGCTCATGCGATAGATGCAACCTTTCGACGGCAGGGCACCGACCTCGAGAATGACCTCGTGGGAGATCGGCCGATCCAGCACCACGCTGGTAGGTGACTTGAAGATGTCGGCGAATTAGTAAAGCAACCGTACCACACAGGGGTCCGAAGACAAGTCCGTGGGTTGAGATTCGGCTACCGTGATGGTTCAAAGAAAACATAGGCCTATCTCGTCGGTCCGCTCGTAAGCGCAAGTGGCCCGAAAAGATTTGGCCGTTACGACTTGCACCGGATCAAAGGGTGCGGAGGAGGAATGGTACATGGTACTTCGGTGCCGAAGGCGTTGCGAACCGTAAGTGTCCGCCAATGAAAGCTGATCGTATGATCCGCACTTGCAAGCCAAGGCATGCCCAAAATGATGTCGAAGTCCGTGTCCAAGACGTCGAACGCCACCGGTTCGCATGCATGAGGTGTGAAATAGACCGGTGCGGCCTCGATGTAGCGGTCAAGGAGTTGTTGCATCCTAACGTCCGCCAACTTGATCGCCGTAGGGTGTGCCTTCCTTCGAACTTGTGGGCCAATGCCGGCCCTTTGCATGAAGGACTGGCTAATGAAGTTGCGAGTCGCTCCGCTATCCAGCAAAGCGCTGCAGGACGATTGCCCAATTTGGATGCGGGCATAAAGGAGCGGTGCATTGTTGTCGTTGTACCGACGCGTGCGGAACTCGCGGGCCACCTTGCTAACATACGCAAGAATGTCCCCCACCGCGACTTTGTCCTCCGTCGGCGAAGTTGGTGGTGCATAGAAGGCTAGGTATGTATGTAGATGAGCATTAAGAGCTGCGCATTGCGGCTCCGGTAAGCAGGCGGTGGAAGGGAGAGGAAGCCATGCAAAATCCTCGAGCGTTAACGGGTCCATGTCCTCATGCTGAACGCGCGCGCCGAATCCCGTGAAGACCCACTTGAAGACGACTCAATGTCGCTGCTTCCGAACAGAGAAGAAACCGCACATACATCCTGTCCTTGGGGTCGTGAATTCAGCGAAGGTATGAGCCAGGCAGCATAGTCCTCGAAAGAATGCAGAATGGGAGGACTTACGACTTCCGCATGTGCCCCGAAACCGAGGGAGGTTACCCGTATGGCAACCGGTGCCGAAGGCGTAGAGAGTGTCGTCGCATCACTCTCGGCGGTGCTCACTTTCCCGACTGGGCGGGGCCCTTGGCTTTCGTGGGACAGCTCACGGTCTCATGTCCCGAGCAATTGCACCACAAACAATAGAGTTACTTGGTGCGGACGCCATACCCGCGCTCCGTCAGACCATACTGTGTCCAAGGTTCTTGAGCTGGAGCTCCTTGCCCGGGCCCGGAAGAAGTGGTGTTCGTCTTTGGTTTGCCACGTCCTCGTCCTTTGGCGGGGCGGCCACCGTTCCGGGCGGCTGCTAATCTGTCTCCCTCGTCAGAAGAGGCAGCCTCGTTTGAGTTTGAATGTCGCTCGGTGTTGCCACCGCGACCACGACCATTTTCGGTCGTTGCTGATACGCGCCCTGGCCGGTAGTCGACGAACGGCCAATGTTCTTGGCTTCCAAGTTCGTCACTATGATCTGCGCGGCCTTGTTGAAGAGATCCTCACTTGTGTTGAGGTTCTTGGCGACTTGAGTCAACGCGTTTTACAAAGCGGGGCACGACCACTTGATGAAGTAAAGCTTGATGCCGTCGAAGTTCATTGGTAGCTTCAGCATGCTCGCCAGGCGTTGGAACTCGGATATCCAGTCTCTGCTTGGCATGTTGTTCTGTGAGAACGTCAGAAGTTTGTCCATGGCCTCATGCTCGAGCGGTTCCACTTGGACACGCTTCTTCCATGCTGTCGTGAGATCGGCCCAGGTAATGAAGTTATGAAGCTTGGAGATTGTGCATGCGTGTGCGTACATGTTGTCCAGCCATGCCTGACACGCACCCCATGATCGAGAGTACAGGTATGCGTGTCGATTCATGTCGACAACCTTGTGGATGTCCAGTTTGAGTTCGAACTTGCGCGACCAAGGTATTGGGTCCGTCTTCGTTGCGTCGCAAAAGATCGGGATCCCGTCGAACTTGGGAATGCTCTCCCGTGGCGCTGAGCTAGGTGTGGCTGCTGCCCCCACCTGCTGGTCCAATCGCTGTGTCTCGGCCTTGAGCGTTCCCACGTCTATCTCCAAGACGTTGATGCGGTCGACGAGGTCGGAGGGGCCGGCGCTGGAGGTGGCGACGGGTCGCTGCTCCAGCTGCTGTATGCGCTTAGTCAGTGCGTGATTGGCGTGGTCGAGAGAGTGAATGTCCTTCTGCTGTGCAATGCAAGTAGCGAGGAGGTCCGTGACGCGGTTGAGCAAGAGAGCAATCTTGGTCCCGTAGTCAACGGAGTCCACATTCTCGGCCTCCTTCTGCCAATTCCTGGCCTGTGCGTGTAACGCAGTTTCCTCCTTGAAGAGAATCTCCCGTCGCCGTACGCGTTCTTCATCGGCGGCCTTTGCTGCTGCTGCTGCGTGTTTCTGCCATTGTTCTTCGGCCACCAAACGCAGCCTCTCTGCCTCTGCCTCCCTCTTCTTCCGTGCTGCTACTGATGCTTCTGCCCGTTGCTTGCTTTCGGCCATGATGGCCGCCAACCGTGCCTCATAGGCCTCGTCAGTCTCCCTGCTGTCTGTGAACGAGTGAGTAGGGTCATGCGTCACGGGTAGTTGGCGTGGCCTGCAAAAGTAGGGACTTACCAAGGCTGTAGCGAGAACTGATGGGCAGTTGAGCAAGAAGAAGAGGAGTTGGGCGGGAGAGGTGGGGAGTGGTGGAATCGAGTGGATCGCCGAGATAAGGAGCCACTAATCAAAGAATGAAAAGTTGAAACTTTGTAATATTAACTAATTATTATTTAATAAAATTTCTCGATTGCAAATTCGGTAGGTCTCCTTTTTTTTTTTTTTT
>BFEA01000204.1:2202924-2224600 GCA_003427395.1 Chara braunii | reverse complement strand
GGGTTACTCTTAAAATCCAGTGCGCCCAGAATCAGGGGTACCCTGAGTTCTCATAATTCCTGCAGCCCGGTCATCCCAAAGCACTGTCAAAACGCGAACTTAACCCTGAGCCTAAACCCCTAAACTGCCGTTTTCAGGCGGCGCACTACTTGTGGCCGCCTGACATCGCTGGTTGAATGGCCTAGTGCAGCAGTAGGGCTACGGTCAGAACTTCGATGCCTGGGCCCAAACTAAGACATTGGAAGAGTTCGTACAGTCCGTGTATAACAGGTGGCATGACCTTCAAGGGGCTCAAAAGGCCACAGATGCAATCAACAGTCTTTGTGCCAGAAGGTACAAGAATGTTCGTGAGCTAACGGACACCGTAGAACGTCTGCTCGTGGTACCTGGTATGCGCTATGACCAGCAGGTACTCACGGATTACCTTAGATGTCTACCTTCAGAAGTAAGGACAAAGCTGGTAGATGAGGCCTATGTCGAGCAGCACAACTTCGCCTCTTTCAGCAAAGAAGGCCTTAGATATACAGACAAAATTGGGGTCTGCGCATCAGAATCAGGGAGATGGTAGGAAGAAGAGACTACCCCAGGATTGGAAGAAGAAAGGTCAACTAATGTTCATCGACCACGATGGTCAGGCGACATAAATTGATGACTTCTAAGACCTTGGGGAGGAGATAGAGCATAATGGGGCCAGTGAGACTTCGGATGGGGGAGTCGTGACACCCATCAAAGAAAAGGCTAGGGGGACCGGGAAGAAGAAGGTAGGCCGGTTTATGGGTCAGGGCGACCAAGGTACGCGCGCATGGGGGAAACTTGGTTTAGAATATGAGGTGTGGAGAGACCGAGTTGCTAGGGGAATGTGCATGAACTGTGGCAACTATGGCCACACGTCCCGAACGTGCCGGGGCTAGAAAGTCCTAACGAGGGTAGCCTCACTAACGGTGGTGGGACTATCATCGAACCCTGGCAGTGCTTCTGCGATCACTTCGCAGGGAAACACCTCGGGTGAGTAGGAGTTGTAGCCGCTCGTACTCGCGCTGAAGTGGTAACGTTGCCTTCCCCACTTCAGGCGTTGGCGAGGGCTAGTGACCCACGTATCGCCCTGCAGACACATTCAGACCCACTGACGCTCTGTTCGAGAGATATGTCTGAGGCCCTAGAAGAGTTAGAGACTGAGTGGTCAGGGAAGGACCCCAGAAAATCTTAGGCGATGATCAGTAGAGGTCCAAAGAGTGAACATTTCGTGGTAGAGGTTGATGTAGCTGGCCGCAAAGTTGGCGCCTTCGCAGACATAGGCTCTACACGAAACTTCATCAGCCGTGCTTGTGTGGATAGACTGCGCTTAGGGGACCAAGTGCAATGGCTTAGCAAAACTGTAGCTTCTATGCTAGCCAACAAGCACCAAATGATGGTTAAAGACTATGTCAAGGACGTAGTCTGCTCCTTCTCTTATGGAGGAGGGGAAGTGAGACATAAAATCTCATTCCTTGTCAGCGACGAACTGCCCTTCGATATGCTACTAGGCATGTACTACCTCGAGGTCGCGCAACCTCAGTTTGATTGGGATAGGAAGGTGTTGATACACAAGTTGCCAAATGGTAGGACCGTTAGGCAGAATCGCGAGGAGGGCATGTATCTAGTCTTTGTCTCTGAGAAAGGGGAGGTCGTTAAAACACCCCAGAGATAGAATCAGTCGTCGCACAATATTCTGACCTTTTTGAGGAGCCCACAGGCGTGGTAGAAAGGGAGGTGGTCCATACAATAGAGGTTGTCCCAGGTAGTGAGGTGCCTAGAGGACAAATCTATAGGATGTCTCCTGCGGAGTTGGATGAGCCCCGCCGCCAGCTCAAGGAGCTCACAGAAAAGGGATGAATTCGGCCTAGTACCTCCTCTTACGGTGCGCCAGTCTTATTTGTCCCAAAGAAGGGAGGTACCCTGAGGATGTGCATTGATTATAGGGGCCTCAATGCCATCACCGTTAAGAACGCGGAGCCCCTACCCCGCATTGACGACCTCTTGGATAGAGTGCAGGGATGCCGGTACTTCACCAAGATAGACCTGAAGTTCGGATACCATCGAATTGCCATTAGACCTGAGGACCAGCACAAAACCGCCTTTCAGACCAGGTACAGTCTGTACGAGTTTGTGGTGATAACCTTTGGCCTATGCAGTGCACCTGGTACTTTCCAGCACGCGATGAACAAGATGTTTCATGAGTACTTAGACGGTTTATCGTCGTGTACCTCGACGATATTCTTATCTTTAGTACGACTGTAGAGGAGCATGTTGAGCACTTGAAAATAGTGCTAGATCTCCTTAGACAGCACCAGTACAAGGTTAACTTGGAAAAATGCGAGTTCGGTCGCACCAAGATTTTGTACTTGGGTCATGAAATCTCAGCAGAAGGATTGAGGCCGGATGATGCTAAGGTGGCCAGCATACGTGACTGGCCCAGACCTCAGACTGTTACTGAGGTCAGATCGTTTCTGGGGATGACGGGCAACTATCGTCCGTTTGTGAAGAACTATAGTACTACAGGTTCCCCATTAACAGATCTAACTCGACTTGACACCCCTTGGGAGTGGACTGAAGAGTGTGAGGCGGCCTTCAGGAAACTGAAGTATGCCCTGACACACTATGAGGTTCTTAAACTTTCGGATCTTGATAAGCCATTTGTCGTGACCACAGACACCAACCAATATGGCATAGGCGTGGTCCTTGCGCAAAAGGAGGGGCCCAAGTTGAGACCTATCGAGTACATGAGTAAGAAGATGCCATCTCAGAAACTAGCCAAGTCCACTTATGAGCGTGAGTTATATGCCCTGTGTAGAGCGCTGGTACATTGGAGACACTATCTCCTTGGCAAATTCTGCTATGTTAGATCTGACCATGAGACCTTCCGCTGGATTAAGACAGAGCCGGTACTCTCCAACGCACTCAAGCGATGGATACAAGTGATAGACATGTACGACTATCAACTTGATCCAATCAAGGGTGAGTACAACAAAGTAGCAGACGCACTATCTCGTCGGGCAGATTATCTGGGCGCACTAGTGAGTGAATTTGGTATATCCAACGACTTGACTCGATCATTGGTGGAAGCCTATGAGCAAGATCCAGTCATGTCTGAGATCATCCGTAGATTCCAAGCAAAGGACAAAAAGACTTTGGATGAATTTACGATGGTAGACGGCTTGTTGTTTCTTGAGAAGGCAGGGAATAAAAGATTGTGTGTTCCTTGTAGTGAGTTTTTGCATAGTTTATTTTTAGGGGAGTGTTATGATGCAACTGGTCATTTTGGTTATAAAAAGACTTCAGCTAATCTAGTGCAGAAGTTCTGGTGGCCCACTATGATGCAAGATGCAAAAGGTACGTTGAAACCTGCCAGGTTTGCCAGAGGGACAAACCCAGGACTCAGGTTCCTCTTGGGCTTATCAAGCCCTTGCCGATTCCTGAAGGTCCTGGTGAGAGTGTGTCCATGGATTTCATGGATACCCTTGTGACCAGCAGGTCTGGAAAAAGACACGTCTTCGTGATAGTGGACCGCTTTTCTAAGTATGCAAGACTTATCGCTATGCCAGGAATTGCTAAAACTGACTATGTCATCAAACTGTTTCTGGATAACTAGGTCAGGGATTTTGGACTACCTATGTCGATAATAAGTGACAGGGATGTAAGGTTTACCAGTGAACTGTGGCAGATGACAACTGAACAAATGGGTACTAAACTCCAAATGACGTCAGGGAATCACCCTGAGTCAAATGGCCAGGCAGAACAGATGAACCGGGTAGTACAGCACCTGCTCCGGCATTATATTAAGCCAAGTCAGGATGACTGGGACGAGAAGTTACCTCTCGTCATCAGCCTGTACAACAATGTTGTGCACAGTACTACTGGTATGACTCCCAACCAGCTGCATCTTGGTTAAAAGCCCGGAACTGCACTTGACTTTTTGCTACCAGAAAGGCAACCCACTGCAGCACCTGGCAGCATAGAGTTTGCTGTCAAGTATGAACAGATGCTGCAGCAGGCCGTTGAGCATATTAGGAAGCCTCAGGATGCTATGATTGCATCTGAGAATAAATATAGACGGCCCTCTAACTTTCGGGTAGGTGATAGAGTCTGGGTAAAGTCATCTGAACTGGGTCAGGGATGGGGATTTCATGAAAATTGATGCCATAGTACTTTGGGCCCTGGGAGATCTTAGACATTGTAGGGGATCAACCGGATGGGCCTTCATACGTGATTCGCATCCCTCCACACTTGCGCACTTACCCTGTTTTCCATGCATCCAAGTTGGCACCTTTCGCTGCCACAGATCAGTTTCCCTCCAGAAGATCAATGCTGCCCCCAACCATGGATGGCGAAGTGGACATAGACCACATCGTGGAGCATCGTCTGATGCCTGTTCCTCGACCACCGGGCAGAGGCCGCCCTCCTAAGCCAAAAATGCAGTACGGGGTCAGATTCAGACATCATCTGGACCCCAACGAAGATCGTTGGTTCACCAGAGGAACTCATGAGAACTGCACCTCAAGTCATTGCAGGCTATGAAAGAGATCTTAAAGGGAAGATGCCTGCAGAATAGAAAACTTCTCAGAGGACTATCGAAGTACAGGAGGAGGGAATGCGAGGATCTGGGTCCTCGGCAGGCCTAAGAGGGCTTCTGCAGCAAATGTGCCCGCCCTAAGTGACGGCGGGCCTAACAAATTACGAGAGGCCCTTGGCTGTCAATTTCGTATTTGGGGACCAGACAGTTCGCGCCAGTTGGTTGGAGGAAAACACAGGCCCAGCAGCGTGGAAATTCCCAGGTCTTCTAGGCCTTTCCGAAAGCACAGGCCCTGGGCGAGTTTCGCAGCCTCATACACAGATGGTTGGGAGGCCCAACCGAATGAGGCCCAGTAGCTGCACCAGAGGCGCAGCATCCTGTGGCCTACCGGAAGCTTCTGGGCCCAGGCCAGTCCAGCCAGACTGCCGAATGAGGCAGGCTCTTTCCATATAGGAAAGAGCTCGCTGCCTGGCCAGGCATTCGGCACCCGCATGTTGGCGGCAGCGCTGCTGGAGCTGGAGCTCGCGGGCTGCTGCTAGCGCTGAGAGGCGAGGTGCGAGCACGTGTGGTCGTGCAGGGAGCAGGGCGCTGCTGAGGGCAGCACCATAGCCCGGCCTCCATAGCTGGCAGGGCTTGGATGTACAGTGAGGCGCAGGGTTGTCTTCGGGTGTATACAGAAGGAAGACGTGAGTGTAAGACGAGAGAGAGAGAGAGAGAGAGAGAGAGAGAGAGAGAAGGATGATGATGATGATGATGTGAGGGCACATACCTGGTATTGGCGATGGTCTGCATGGGCGACATCTTCAAGTACTTCGGAGGCTGCTGACGTCAACAGTTGCATTGTCAATTAGTAGTCTAGTAGTAGCTGTGTAGGGAGTAGGCTGGGCGCCAAGCGCCAAGTAGGGAGATAGGGACTGGATACATATGTTGGTGGTGGTGAGAGCAAGCTCTCATTGACAATGGTTTTCAGTGCTACAATTCTCCATTGGTGTTATATTGGTGCAATGCTGCTTTCTGAACACTGTGATGCGATCTGGCTTTCAATGTGATTGTGCAATCTGAATATTGTCATCTCGCTTCTGGTCATTTTTCTTGCAAAACAAAAAAAATAATAACAAATGTAGATTATCAAAGTAACTGAACCGCGAAAAATAAAAAAATTCCACAAGTTTGGAGAATTCGGAAACATAAAAAAATTCGGAATTTCTCGGGTGAGAGTATGCGCAGTTTGAAAACGAACGACTGCCAGAGGAATTTCGCGTAAAGAATAATTTCCGAATCTGGGAACAACGGTCAAATTTCGAAATTTCCATTACCCCCAGAATGCATGAAAAATATAATAACGCGAACATTTTCGAAAATAAGTTCGAATAATGAATTTCAGAAAAACAATTTTCGGAATTTCGAATTAACGGGGAATTGCGAAGGAAAAGATGAATCGAAAAAAATTCCGTAATATTTCCAGACCTCCAGCAGCGGAATTTCGAATTTCAAAAGAAAAAGAAAAACGAAAATTTCAGATGCTACGCCATTGCGATTTTCCACGAATGAAAATAGCGGGAAAATGAAATCCAAAAGAGAAAAATTTTCGATTTCGGCAGTTAGGTCAAAATCCACAAATTTGGGGACTAATTAGTGTGTCCTAATCAGTCAATCAATCGATGATAATCGACCAATCGGTGATAGCCAATCAATCAATCAATTATCAATCAATCAATCAATCAATCAATCAATCAATCAGTCAATCTTTGATTGTCCCCTATTTTGTGTCAGATCAGGTTGTCCTGATTTACAAGCGGGGCTCCGATACCAAACTGACGCATGCCCAATGGGACAATGCGTAGGGAGCCAAGGATCCGCAATGTGATGAAAAGGACTGAAATGGACAATGCAACGTCAGCGTAGCATCAACAAGCAATGTACATTCCGATACATACAAGATGGCACAAAGTGGCGCAGTGGAAGTCTTAAAGAGAAGATCTGATCTGATCTGGACTAACCCGACATCCATCATACATCACACATGTGAGAGGGGGGGAGGGACCGCAATCACAGAAGAAAGGTCCCTCCTTCACACACATACATGGGGAGATACCACGGATGAGAGATGGTGGGAAGGGACGAGACGAAGGAGAGGAGGCGAGGGAGTAGACCAAGATCGCGATAGCGAAGTCCCAAAAATAGTCCCTTGCCGAGTGTCCAATCAATGTCTGTCCCATAAATGTCGAATCAGATCCTGGGTAATGTGCCCAGCATAACCTCTGCCTGTATCACCTACTGATAACCTCTCTCACTCTCGTAGGTGAAGAAGAAGATAAGAAGGAGGAAGGAGGAAGGAGGAGGAGGGAGAGAGAGAGAGAGAGATGGAGGTGGAGGTGGAGGAAGAAGAAGATGACGTCCTCCTTGCTGTCTCACCTGCAGGTAGCTGTCACCGTACTGACTGTGGTTGTCGTCGTGTGCAGCGTGGAGCCCGACTATGGCGCCAGGTAAGTTCGCCGCTTGCAGGTAAGGCCTCCGCCTCTACTCCCTACTCTGCAGTGTAGCACAGAATAATGCTGCCTCCAACCAGCAGCGTGTCCCTCCATAAGTGAGCTACCCGCACTCTGTGTTTTCCCAGCCGCTGCCCAACTATTTGTAGTGCTGAGCGGGTTGGGCGTACCTGATGTTGGCCTCAGAAAACGGCCCAGCTGGTCTGGGTCCCTACCGGGCGTCCAGACCATGCTGCTGATGCAGCAAGGCGCAGAAATGCGCCTGGCCTAAAAACGGCCCCGTTCTTGTGCACCTAGCTCAAGGCGTCGCCTTGGGACCTGCAGGACCGAAACGACGTCTGCACCTGCGGGTTTGGCGCCAAAATGCGCCTGGCCTCGTTTCGGGCCTGCCTTCGGTGTACCCAGTCCCAAGGTCCGGCCTTGGGGCTGCAAGTACGAAACGGCACCTGAACAGACAAAAATAAGACAGCACACACACAAAAAAAGGTAAGTAAAACTAAACCTATCTAACTAGTGTGCTACCTAGGGCCTGGAGGGCCGCCGTGGGCCTCCAGGGCACGTGCTGTATGGTACGCGGCCTGGGGGCCCCTCAGCAACCGTCGGGCCCCTCAAATGGGGCCCGTGTGCAGGCGCAGCATGTAACACCACTTGAGGCCTATTTTCGCCATTTTTCGTAGGAGGGGTACCAGACAGTTGCAGCACACCAGTTGGTTACAGAGCAACGTGAGCCTTCCCTGGCTCGTTCCATAAGCAGCAGCTGCATCGCACAGTTGAGCCCAGGGCTCATTTGGTTGAGGCCCTGGGCACACGCATTCAGAGGCTGACAAGTCACGTAGCGGCCATGGACCAATGAGAAAGAAGCTTCCTCGTCACACACATGCCACAAGCCAATGGGATTGCACCGAACACTTGTAGCCTCGTAGGCTACCTGGACGTGCCTAACTGCACGGAGCTCAGGCCAGTATCTGAAACTGGGCCTGGTTGCGGATAGTGGGGCCCGATTGGAAGCTACTGGAAACTCGCCCAGCCAGGCCCAAGGCACGACAAGCAGGGCTCAGTTTCCGTAAAGGAAAGTGAAGCGGCCACGCTACTGCATTGCCTGGCGAAGCTGCGCTAGCGCAAGCGGGCCAGAGGTGTACACGGGTGCTAAGAGGTGAGAGAGGGGCTGAGGTGGCAGCAGGCGCACCACGGCCATAGCCGGGCTTCTGGGCGCAAGGTGGGTGACGGGTGATGGTGGTCTTCGGGTAGCAGGCAGATGCAGCGGGGTGTTAGGGGTGATGAGGGGAGATGTGAGACACGTACCTGATGTATGGTGGCGGTGTACATTGGTGTCAACGTTAAGTAGGTTGGTCTTCAACTTCAATGTATTCTCGTTGCATGAACGTAGATAGGATAGGCTGACTAGTGTAGGCTGGGCACTGGGGGCCACTCAGTAGGAGCTACATTGGATACTATGTTGGTGTGGCCAGAGAGCGTCGACATTGACATTTGATTTCATTGTATTGCTCTTATTTGGATGGTAACTTGGTTCATTGAGCTCTCTGCTTGGTACATGACTATCTGAACTTCAGCGTGATTTTGCAATATGGATTTCTGTCTATCTCTCTCGCTCATATTGCTTGCAATTTGGTATCAGAGCTGGTTCGATATCGCTGTTGCCGGCGCTGGCAACTTTGTTATTTGGTACGCTGACGAAGCTTCTCCACAGTGAGGATACATTGGTGCTGGCTTGTTGGGCCACTCCCGGGTAGAGTGGAGTGTGGCCGGAAGGCTGTGGCGACAGCGTGGGAGTTGTGGCAACAGTGGATGTATGTGGAATGATGAGCAGTACGTTTTGGCTGAGGTGGTACTCCGTTGCATTGTGCGTGGTACCGAGGCCATGACCGATCATTAAAATGCACGCCGGCTCAATTGGCAAGAAATCTGTGGTTTGGGCCAGCTATCTTCAGGTATATTGTTCCTTTACCTTATCTTCCCATCTTAATCTCTTTTACCGTGACGAAGAGAGTTCGAATTGAGTGCCCTCTTCTGGTTTAGGAGTCGTGAGCGCTCTACCTTGAGAGTCGACATTCTTCCTGGTGGCGCATCTGGCAGGAGACGGCGGTGCCTCTGAACGGCCCTGGACGAAGCACCGGTCACAGTCACCATGCCAACCCTTGGGAGTAGAGCACGCAGGATTTGCTGCATTGTCCCAATTATCTTCAGGTATATTGTTCCTTTACCTTATCTTCCCATCTCACTCTCTTCTTACCATGAGGAAGAGAGTTCGACTCGAGTGCCCTCTTCTGGTCTAGTCGTGAGCGCTCTACCTTGAGAGTCAACATTCTTCCTGGTGGCGCATCTGGCAGGAGAGGGCGGTGCCTCTGAACGGCCCTGGACGAAGCACGGGTCACGGTCACCATGCCAACCCATGGGAGTTGAGCACGCAGGCTTTGCTGCATTGTCCTATGAGCTCTTGCTGTGCTGTAGAGGGAAGTGGGGTGAGTCATCCTGAAAGGGGATTGACATGCACTGGACCGTCGTTAGAGATACTGCGGAGGGGAAACCGACTCAGCGTATGCGCGGATAAAAATAGTATGGGCCAAGCTGGCTTGGTTCGCATTACCTGGGCACAGGGGTGGGCCGATGTGCGCACCATAGACGTCGCTGCTTGATGATGCAAACAGGAACGTCAGATACAGAGGAGGGAAGGTTCCAATCGGGGCTCGAATATAAAAGTTATTGTTGTCCTTTCTGCATACATCTACGAGGACTGAGCCCCAGCAAAGGCCCATCTTGGGCATGCAAGCATTCTGGGCTCAGCCCCCCAGTAAGCCTCTTGCTTGGCCTAAGTGAAGGCGGGCCTCAGTATCCACATGAGGCCTATTTTGGACATTTTTCGTATGTCGGGTATCAGACAGTTGCAGCACACCTGTTGGTTACAGAGCAACATGAGCCTTATTGGCTCCTTCTAGGAGCAGGAGTTGCGTCGTACAGTTGAGCCCAGGGCTCATACGGTTGAGGCCCTGGGCACAGGCTTCCAGAGGCCGACAAGTCACGTAGCAGCCGTGGACCAATGGGAAAGCAGCATTGTCGTCACACACATGCCGCGAGCCAATGAGACTGCAGGAAACACTTGGAGTCTGGACGACGAGGGCACTGGATGCTTTCGGCCCTTGAAACTGTCTGAAGGGGCCAGGGCGCAAACACTTTGGCCCAACGTGAAGCTACTGGCCCCGAGCCCAGCAGGCCAAGCAGAGGCTGAAGCAGGGTACACCTTCCATGAAGGAAAGTGCCTCCCGCAGCCTCAGGGAATCTGGCCTGAGAGGGCAAAGAGGCCATGCTGCTGCATTCGCGCACGAGCACCAGTGCTAGTGCTGCGGCCCAATCGTGCGCATGGGCGCTGAGGTGAGAAGGGTGCTGCTGAGGCAGTGGGCGCACAACGACCATAGCCGGGCTGCTGGGCATAGGCACGATGATGGCGATGGTGGTCTTCGGGTAGGATAAGAGGCACATGCAGTGGGGAGACAAGGTGTGATGAGGGGAGGGGAGAGATAACGTACCTGGTGTGTGCTGGCGTTTTGCATTAGTGATGATGTCATGTACATTCGTCTTCAACTTCGATGTGCTCATGTTGCAGAGGTAGACATTGGGTGGTCGTGACCCGACCCGACCGTACCCAGCCAGACCCGACAGTTCTGGAGGGGTGCGGGTGTGGCATGATTAGTATGCACCAGGGCAGCTGGGTCTGGAAATCTGAGGGGGGGATATGGCCGGGGCAGGAAACTGTAGGGTGGGTGGGCCTGGTTGTTGACACAATGCCTGGATGGTTACGGCAGTGCAAAGGTTTGCCCTGGTTCCGGGTACAGCCGGGTAGAGGTTTCGCGCAGGTGACCCGAGTGTAGGCATACTAGGCATATTGGGCAAGCCTAGGTAGTATTAGGGTCAGACCCAACCCTTTTTCTTCACTGGGAAATAGTGGTACTAGTGGGGCGTGCCCCTAGTATAAATTTGTCTCTGGTCGTCTGTCGTTCATCTTAGGGCTGAGGTAGTGCTAGGGCCAGGCCGTACTATTAATTCGGCTTGGCCCCAGTCGCTTCATCTTAGGGAATACGACATTCACTAATAAGCTCTGGCCATAATTGAGGTCAGATCCATCAAATCTGGCTGTAGTTGCGGCCAAATGTAGACAAGAAAGTATCACTGCGAGTATCCCGAGCCACTGGCCCGTTGCCGCCGCCAAAATTTGAAGCGGAGATCTGTGGATGGAAGCTAAAGAATCCAACATGCAAAGGCCTAAGTTTAAAATAAAGATAAAAACTAAGCCTGGGTGGAAAACTTTGGGCACAGTTACGGCTGGGAACGAGTGGATGGATACTGGGTTCAGGTGCGGCTGGATGCGGATGAACAAAAATTTGGCCTGGGTGTGGCTGGGTATGCATAGACAATTTTTAAATCACCCTTGGTGGGCTGGGTACGGATAGGAAAAACAATAAATTAGTGTGGGTGGGCTGGGTCTGGGTAAAAACAATTATGTTTACGTGGCTCCGGCTAGATATGATACGTCAAGGCTTGGGCTGGGTCGGATATGGGAAGGAAAAAAAATGGTTTTGCGACCTTTGTCCTGTTGCATGAATGTAGATACGCTGGGTAGGCCGAGTATTGTTGGCTGGGAGCTGGGCGCCAGACAATGGGAGTGACATTGGATACTATGTTGGTGTGGCCAGAGAGCGTCGACATTGACATTTGAGTTCATTGTATTGCTCTTATTTGGATGGTATCTTGGTGCATTGTGCTCCCTGCTTGGTACATGACTAGCTGGGCTACTTTGTGATTTTGCAATTTGGATTTCTATTTACCGCTCTCACTCATATTCCTTCGCTAGTGATTTACTTTCATTTTTGATTAGTTGAGGTGTGACAGACTGGTTACATCTGACAGACAACATTAGAGTAGAACTGTTGTAGTCTACCATTTCCAGTGTGTTCGATGCTGATGTTTGAGAACTAATCGAAGTAAGAGTAGATCATTTGCACAGTCTGTGTATATTTTATTGACACCATTTGATCAGTAGCCTGGGTAACTTGCCGAATATCTTTTGTTTTTTTTTTTCATTTCACATCTCGGTCAGACATGTTGTGGTAGGCCACAGCGAGGGCACTAGTTCAGACAATGATCTGTTCTAGCTGATAAGCAGAACAAGTAATGGGGAAGGTACAATCGACAATAGGAGGCAGACACGCGAGGATACTCGCCGTATTCCCGTTGTGTTCCATGTCCTTTTACCAGGGGACGAGAAGGTTCCGGGCCGAAGCAAGGGCCCATCGTTTGCAGACAACTAGGGAGGCAGCAGCAGCTGCGAAACGTGCGTTAACGGCAGCAGCAGCTAGAGCTGAAGCCATGGCTACTTCTGCAATGACCTCTCAAGGTCAACAGACATCAGGAACTTTCGCTGTCTTTTTTTGTCTCATCCAGGGAGGCAAGTGCAGGACCCTGCTTCATTGAGATGGCGGGTTCGCGGTACAGCCAGCCACGTTCGCCCACTAGAGAGGAGGTAGAACTCCAACAAGTAGAGTTGATCCGTTTACGGTTAGAGAACTACCTCAGAGATGCTACCAAAAGAGCAAACAGAAATTGAAAAAAGAAAAGCCAGGTTAGCAAACAGAAGGGCAGACAAAGTTGCATTGGAGGGGTTAGATGACTCGGCGTTTGACGACACCGGAAAAATTCTCAAGGCAGGTAAGATGAGCATGCATTGCGTACATGGACAACAAACTGGATGACCAGATAATGAGTGCCATGCAGGGGAAGGGAAGAGCATTCCCTTCCACGATAGGAGGGTCTAGTATCAGGCCATCAACAACTTTTTCATCGCCGCCTCCGTTACCGGCAATGACAGGCCCCTTTGTCCCATTATTTGGCATCGCAATAGTTGGTACGTCGTCAACAGCTGCACATACTGCTGCTTCTTCATCCTTTGGTCCAGCTGCTGCAGCTGCAGGGCTGCAGCCGGTCCCACAAATTTGACCACAACAAACTTGGTACCCCAAGACTCGACCTTTGACGACACCGGAAAAATTCTCAAGGCAGGTAAGATGAGCATGTATGCGTACATGGACAACAAACTGGATGACCAGATAATGAGTGTCATGCAGGGGAAGGGAAGAGCATTCCCTTCCACGATAGGAGGGTCCAGTATCAGGCCATCAACAACTTTTCCATCGCCACCTCCGTTACGGGCAATGACAGGCCCCTTTGTCCCATTATTTGGCATCGCAATAGTTGGTACGTCGTCAGCAGCTGCACAGACTGCTGCTTCGTCATCCTCTGGTCCAGCTGCTGCAGCTGCAGGGCAGCAGCCGGTCCCACAAATGGGACCACAACAACCTTGGTACCCCAAGACCCCTATGAAACCACCTCATACCTTCTCCGGAGACAAAAAGGATGAAGTACTCGACACTTGGTTGAGGACAGTTCCAGTGTGGGTAAGGGCGAAAAAAACGTTGCGTGAGGAAGAGGTGATCACTGCCGCCTCATATCTGGAGGGATCAGCAGCGAGATGGCTAGATGGGCTAGTGGCATCCAAGGGTTTTGGTAGAAGAATGAACGACTGGGAAAGGACCCACACCTTAGAGAGTTCTATGGAGTTGGTAGAGACACGATGGCACAACCCTCAGCATGCCTAGCAGGCCACTGACGCGTTGGCCCGACTTGATACTAAGAAGTACAAGTTCGTGCAAGAGCTCACCAATGTCGTAGAAAAGCTCATCGTCGTCCCTGGTGTCCGCTATGATCCACAGGTCCTACTGACCGTGTTCTTGAGATGTCTTGCCACAGACATCAATAACTTGATCGTTAGTGAGGCCAACATCGAATATCACTCTTGACTCCTTCAACAAGAAGGCCTTGGATTTGAAGGCTAAACTAGAAGGGGCACAACAACCTGCAATGGACGATAGGAAGAAGAAGATCCCGCAAGAATGGAAGAAGAAGGGTAGTCGGTTGATGATGGTTGATTCCTCTGGGAATCAAACCGAGATCGATGATCTTTCCGATCTTGTGGACGACAAAGAGATAGGCAGCGAGGAGAGTCTAGAGGGTGGAAACGTCGTTGCAGCAACCAAAGGGAAGGTTGCTGGTCGCGGTAAGGGCGGCCAAGAAAAGAGTCAGGGGTAGGTTCATAACTCAAACAAAAATTTGACTTGGGTAAGGGCTGGCCTGGATTAGGATGTGTGGAGGGACGGATATTCACGAGGAGCTTGCATCAACTGCGGCGAGTACGACCATCAGCAGTTTAGATGCAGGAATGCGAAGGCTGCTGGTCGCGGTAGGGGCGGCCAAGAAAAGAGTCAGGGGCAGGCTCATAACTCAAACAAAACTTTGACTTGGGTGAGGGCTGGCCTAAATCAAGATGTGTGGACGGACCGATATTCACGAGGAGCTTGCATCAACTGCAGCGAGTACGACCATCAGCAGTTTAGATGCAGGAATGCGAAGGTTTACCAAAAGATTCCGCTTAAAGGTGGTTCCGGAGGATCGTCCGCCCAGGATGGAGCTTCTACGAGCTCATCCTAAGGAAACACATTGGCCAGTAGAAGTTGTAGCTGCTTCTACTCGTGCTGAAGTGGATAGCGTTCCCTCACCACTTCAGGAGTTGGCCGAAGCTATTGACTCACTTGTCACCCCGCAGGCGCATCTAAACCAAACAATACTCTGTTCGTTAGATGTGTCTGAGGCCTTAGAAGGCTCAGAGACTGAATGGTGAAAAAGAGACCCTCGTGAGTCTTGGGTGGGACTATCTAGGGGTCCTAGAGGGGAGCACTTTGTTGTGGAGGTTGGTGTTGGTAGCCCCAAGTATGGCGCCTTCGTAGATATTGGCCGCACGTGAAACTTCATAAGTCGCGACTCCGTTGTGAGACTGCGCCTAGGGGACCGGGCGCAGTGCTTGAGTACGTTTGTAGCTTCTACTCTGGCCAAGAAAGAGCACATGGTTGTCAATGAGTACGTCAAGGACGTGGTGTTCACCTTCTCTTATGGAGGAGGGGAACTTAATCACAAAATTTTGTTAATGGTTAGCGACGACTTGACGTTTGACATGTTATTAGGTATGTACTACCTCGAGGTTGCCAGACCCCAATTTGATTGGGACCGGAAAGTGTTTAAGCATGTATTGGTATGTACTACGTTAGGGACCGTTAGACTAGCTACGTATATAGATAGCAGGTTAGTTGACTCCTACGGGTGCATGTGCGCATCAACGTTCTACAATTACTATAAACAGAGGCAAGAGAAGGGTATGTACTTGGTCTTCGTCTATGGAAAGTGGAGGTCATTAAATCAGCCCCAAAGGTGGAAGTCGTCGTCGTGAAGTACCCTGATCTGTTTGAGGAGCCTTCGGGAGTCATAGACAGGGAGGTTCTCCACGCTATAGAAATAATCCCAAGCAGTAAGGCGCGAAAGGGGAGGATGTATAGGATGGCTCTGACCGAGTTGGATGAGCTTCGTCAACAACTGAAGGAGCTCACAGAGAAGGGTTGGACACAACCTAGCACTTCACCCTTCGGGTCACCAGTCCTATTCGTCCCGAAGAAGGGGGGGTCGTTGAGGATGTGTATGCCTCAATGCCATCACTATTAAGAATGCAGAGCCTTTACCCCGCATCGACAACCTATTGGATAGGGTGCAGGGATGTAGGCACTTCACATAGATAGACCTTAAATCCGGCTACCTTTAGATTGCCATCAGACCGAAGGATCAACACAAAACCGCATTTCAGACCAGGTACGGTTTGCACGAGTTTGTGGTGATGACTTTTGGGCTTTGCAATGCGCCGGGTACATTCCAGCACGCCATGAATAGGGTATTCCATGACTACTTACTGTCGTGTACCTCGACCATATTCTTACCTTTAGTAAGACTGTCGAGGAGCATGTGGAACACTTAGACCTTGTGCCAGGATTCCTTCAACAGCACAAGTATAAGATCAACTTGGAGAAATGAAAATTTCGTCGCACCAAAATCTTGTACTTGGGTCATAAGGTATCCGGGGATGGGGTTAGGCCCGAAGATGCTAAGGTGGCTGCATTCGCGATTGGCCACGACCTCGGTCTGTGACAGAGGTCAGATGTTTCTTGGGGGTGACAAGCTGCCACCACAACTTTGTAAAGAACTATAGTACGGTGGCTGCCCCTTGACTGATCCAACACGCCTTGACACACCATGGGAATGGATTGGCGATTGTGAAGGAGCCTTCAAGCGATTGAAGTATGGTCTGACACATCACGAGATTCTCATGCTTCCTGATCCTGAGAAGGCATTCATCGTGACCACTGACACAAGCCAATATGTTATTGGCGCAGTGCTGGCTCAGCAGGAATGGAAGAAGTTAAGGCAAATCGAGTACATGAGCAAGAAAATGCCATCAAAGAAGTTGGCAAAATCCACCTATGAAAGGGAACCCTGCCCTTTACAAGGCTCTTGTCCACTGGAGGCACTATCTGTTGGGGATGTTCTTCTATTTGAGGACCGACCATCAAAAACTCAAGTGGATCAAGACGCAGCCTGTACTTTTCGACGCACTCAAGGATTAAAGTCATTGATTAGTATGACTTGAAGCTAGACTATGTGAAGGGAGAGTATAATAAGGTTGCTGATGCGCTGTCGCATAGGGCAGACTGCCTAGGTGCATTGATAATTGAGTTTGGCTTGTCAGACAGTGTAACTCGATCCTTGGTTGACGCCTACCAGGAAGACCCCATCATTGTGGACATGATACGCAAACTTGAGGCCCAAGACAAGGCCACATCTGACGAGTTTGTAATGGTGGATGGGCTGCTCTTTCTTTAAAAGGCAGGGTTTAAAAGACTGTGTGCCCTCCAGTGAGTCTTTGCGTAGTTTATTTTAGGAGAATGTCATGATGCAACAGGACATTTCGGATATAAGAAGACTAGTGCTAACTTTGTGCAGCATTTTTGGTGGCGTGGTATGCTTGACGATGCAAGGAAGTACGCCCAGACTTGTGAAGTCTGTCGGCGGGATAAGCTGCGAAGTGAAGCACTGCTTGGGTTACTCAAACCCTTGCCCATTCCCGCTGGTCCGGGACAGAGCGTTTCCATGGACTTCATGGACACTCTCATGACCAGCAGGTGTGGCAAAAGGCACATTTTCGTCAGTGGACAGGTTTACTGAGTACGCTACACTAATCGGCATGCCTGAGCCTGCAAAGAATGAGGACGTCATAAAGTTATTCATGGATAACTGGGTGCGTGGTCTTGGACTGCCCAAGATGATAGTAAGCGATAGGGATGTCTGTTTCACCAGTGAACTGCGGAAAAAGACTGCTGAACAGCTGGGCAGTCAACTCCAAATGACTTCGGGAAATCACCCCGAAGCCAACGGACAGGCGGAACAAATGAACCGTGTGGTGCAGCATCTGCTGAGGCACTACATCAAGCCCAGCCATGATGACTGGGATGAGAAGTTGGCCCTCATCGCCAGCCTCTAAAACAACACTGTACACAGCACCACCAGTGTCAGCCCTAATGAGCTGCATTTGGGGTGGAAACCTAGATCTGCACTAGACTTCCTCCTTCCTGAAAAATGACCAGCTGCAACACCTGGAACCATGCAGTTTCGTGTCCATTATGTGAAGCTGTTGCAGCAGGCTGTCGAGCATATTAGAAAATCTCAGGAGACAATGATTGCCTCTGTGAGCAAGCACAGACAACAGTCCACATTTCAGGTAGGGGAATACTGTCTGGGTAAAGGCTCGCGGATTATACAGGAATTCAGCATCTGTAGAAAGCTAATGCCTCAGTAATTCGGCCCTTGGGAAGTCGTGTACATCATGGGTAATGATCTGGATGGACCCTCTCATGTTATTAGAATCCCTGGACATCTGTGCACTTACCCTGTGTTTCATGCTCCCAAGCTTGCACCTTCCCCTGAGACTGACCAGTTCCCATCAAGGCAAGGGAAGACCGCCGAAACCTATGAGGGTGTACCTGGTCAGATTCAGACATCATACAGATCCAAAATAAGATCGTTGGTTCACAGGAGAGGAACTCGTCAGAACAGCACCTCAGATTGTGGCAGAGTATGAATGGAAGTTGAAGGGGAAAGCACCTGCGTAGAAGCATCTGAGCGGACTTTTGAAGCTAAGGACTCCTTCAGACAGTTGCAGTACGCTAGATGGACTGCGAGGATTGAGCTCTCTCAAGGCCCTTCTCGGGCACACAGATGTTCTGGGCGCAGGCCCCCAGCAAGCCCCGTGCCCACCCTCAGTGAAGGCGGGCCTGCAGATCTACGTGAGGCCTATTTTCGCCAGTTTTTGTATGTGGGGTACCAGACAGTTGAAGCACGGCAGTTGGTTACAGAGCAGCATGAGCCTTCCCTGGCTCGTTCCAGAAGCAGCAGCTGCGTCGTACCGTTGAGCCCAAGGCTCGTTTGGTTGAGGCCGTGGGCACACTCATTCAGAGGCCGACAAGTCACGTAGCGGTCGCGGACCAATGAGAAAGAAGCTTCCTCGTCACACACATGCCTCGAGCCAATGGGTTTGCGCTGAACACTTGTAGCCTTGTAGGCTACCTGGATGTGCCTAACTGCACGGGGCCCAGGCCAGTATCTGAAACTGGGCCTGGGCGAAGATACTGAGGCCCGACTGGAAGCTACTGGAAACTCGCCCAGCCAGGCCCAAGGCATGACAAGCAGGGCTCACTTTCCATAAAGGAAAGTGACCACATCAGCCAGGGATATTTTGGCCTGGCGAGGCATAGCAGCCACGCTTCTGCATTGCCTGGAGAAGCTGTGCTAGCATAAGCCGGTCAGAGGTGCGCACAGGCGCTAAGAGGTGAGAGGGGCGCTGAGGTGGCAGCAGGTGCATGGTGGCCATAGCCGGGCTGCTGGGCGCAAGGCGGGTGACGGGCGATGGTGGTCTTCGGGTAGGAGGCACATACAGTGGGGTGTCAGGGGTCATGAGGGGAGATGTGAGACACGTACTTGATGTATGCTGGCGGTCTGCATTGGCGTTGATGTCAAGTACATTGGTCTTCAACTTCGGTGTGTTCTCTCTGCTTGAACGTAGATAGGATAGATAGGCTGAGTAGTGTAGGCTGGGCGCTGGGCGAAGCGACATTGGATACTATGTTGGTGTGGCCAGAGAGCATCGGCATTGACATTTGAGTTGATTGTATTGCTCTTATTTGGATGGTATCTTGGTGCATTGAGCTCTCTGTGCAATAACCCGTTCATTATGCCTCGTTGAATGGCCCAGGGCCTGAGCGCCCGACAGTTGATTTCGGTCAACTGCCTGAGGCCCAACAGTCGAAGTCAATACGGACCCAGCCCAGTCCGCCAGTCAGACACACTCTCTTGTTTGTATGCAGGTACCAAGACAGCATCAGGACCAAGTGGGAGTCTGCAACTGTACGCAATTCAGGCCCTCGGCTGTGAGTCAATCTGAGGCACCGTGGGTGGGAGACCTGAGGCCAGTCAGCCTTGTCAAACATTACATAAGGCTTGGTCTCCAGGGAGTCAACATTCAGTCTTGCTATGCTGCCTTGACGCTGGCTTGACGCTAGCTGGACGCTGGCTGGACACTGGCTTGATGCTGGCTAAGCGCTGGCACTGTGGACGACGACGCGGGACTGAGGCAGCATGCTGGCGCCTTCTCTGCTGAGCGCCAGCCTATGCTGATGTGGCGCATGCCACCTGTCTTCATTGCTGATGTGGTGCATGCCACCTGTCTCCATTGCTGATGTGGCGCATGCCACCTGTCTTCATCCCTGATGTGGCATTGGCCACGCTGTCTACACTGGGTGATTGGTCGCGACAAGGAGGGAGATCGGGATCTGTGGATGCTTGATCGGGATCGGGATACTTACCTGAGGTTGACGTCAATACCGTGCGCTGCTGATTGTCTCCATCGTCTTCACAAGGGAACAGTGCCACGTGGGACTTCGATGTGATCAGAACCTATTAGACTCGTTACTGGATACTGATTGATGACGTGGAGGTGAAGGGAAGCCTGGAGAAGGAGTGGGAATTGTTGGGCTACTCTCGTGGTGGTCATTGTGGTCATTGATGGTCATTATATCTTCCACCCTCTCATCTGTCTAGTCCCCCTCCATTCTCTTCGTCTATTGGGAACGAGACATTTTATCAGAGGTCACGGTCACATTCATGATTATTGGAGACATTCTCCAGATCTGAGTTGTCTTGCATTTCGACGTCTGACGAGTATCTTCCAGTCTGGGTTCATTACATCTGCTTGGTACATGACTATCTGACATTGTCCGGATCTGAGTTGTCTTGCATTTCGACGTCTGACGAGTATCTTCCAGTCTGGGTTCATTACATCTGGTTGGTACATGACTATCTAAACTTCAGCGTGATTTTGCAATCTGGATTTCTGTCTATCGCTCCCACTCATATTCCTTGCAAAGAGCATAGACAAAATTAAAGCGGAAGATCTGAAGCAAAATGTACAGAGTATACCCCCCTTCTTACTCTGCCTCCTTCCATAATGTGCAAGTGTGCCGTTGTGGCACGCAGGGATGTGGGCAGCTGCCGCTCAACCACAATCAATGTTTCCTGTCTTGTGTGTGAGAGCCACAGTAAAAACGGAGCTGCAAGAAAAAATCGAATGGGTACCCCAATGAAAGCCAAAGCAAAGATAGTCAAGAAAGGGATCTATTCCACTCCATGTTCTTGTAGAGACGTAAAACTGTTTCATTGTCTGCAACAGAGGTAAAGCTGCATCGATTTTGGATCTACTCATCTGGGTAGAGCAGCTGCTGTTCTGGTGAAAATCTATAGAACACACACACACACATTGGATCTACTCATGTGGGTGGAACAGGGGCAGTTGTGGTGAAAATCTACAGCAAACACACACAGAGGAAAGGGGAGAGAGATGGATAGATAGATAGATAGATAGATAGATAGATAGATAGATAGATAGATAGATAGATAGAGATAGATAGATAGATAGATAGATAGATAGATAGATAGATAGATAGAGAGAGAGAGAGAGAGAGAGAGAGAGAGAGAGAGGCCAATGATTTTGGCACCGTGAAGGTAAAAAAGACTTGGAATCTGAAAATCTGGTTTATAATTTGGTGTTGAAGAAATCATGAAGGATTGGGGACATGCTTATGGCTTATATGTATAGCTACTATGGCTACATGTGGATGGTTATGGTCCCTGGTTAACAAGTTGATGGGACTGACACTTGCATGCTTTTGTCTTTGAACACTACGGCAGATGAAACCGCGGACAAAGGATGGAATGTTTGTGAAAATGGAAATGACATCCTTCTGCGCTAAGCACAGGTGAGTCCTGTGGTCTTCTTTTCCTGCAACAGCAGCGCCTTTCCAGCTGATGTCCATATGCGTTCATCGTTTCGAATCTATCCCCTATGCTATGTTTTCTCTGTCCTGTCTATATGTAAATCTCGTATGTTGCGAGAGCTAAACAAGTGAAGGTGACAATCAATAACATCCATGAGGCATGAGCACCTTTGCTTTGGATCCACGTAGTCCCACTTGGTGTCCCGGCTAGGCCACTTGGTGTCGCGGTCCTGCTTGGTGTCCCGGCTGGTCCTTTGTGGTCACAGGAATGTGTGTGTGTGTGTGTATGTGTGTGTTTGTGTGTGTGTGTG
>BFEA01000204.1:2175748-2192962 GCA_003427395.1 Chara braunii | reverse complement strand
AAAAAGCGGCTGTTATGTGTGAGAACACACAATAGAGAGAGAGAGAGAGAGAGAGAGAGAGAGAGAGAGAGAGAGAGAGAGAGAGAGAGAGAGAGAGAGAACAAATAGCTCCTTAGCATTTATTTGAAAACCCCTGCGGGTTACTCGAGAAGCCCCTGCACATAATTAGCAAGGGACACCTCACCATGAACGAGCTAATGCTCATAGCTATGCTGGAGTCATGGCACACCAAGTATATATGCTGTTGATTCACGTTAAGGTCCGTGTTTCAGCAGTTATGGGACCACTGACCACGCGAGTTTCTGGGCAGTAGCAGGCCAACTCACCACGTGCTTTTCAGGGCTTCCCTCCACTACTCACCAAATGTGCAAAACTGGAATGAATCTTCTGCAAGAACATGGAACCGTACGCCGCCATATGTTTTGTCGTTTGTGCAAGTGGTGACGAGTGGAGCAAGGCCCTTAGCGCCACTGCTCGTAGGAAAAGGAAACAAAGAAAGAGAGGAATGAATCTTCTGCTGGAACAACGAATTATACGCCGCCATATGTTTTGTCTTTTGTGCAAGTAGTGACGAGCGGAGCAAGGCCCTTAGGGCCACTGCTCGTAGAACAACGAACAAAAGAAAGAGAGAGCCACGGTAGTAAGTATAAAAACGAACAAAAACGAACAAAAGAAAGAGAGAGCTACTGGAAAGCAGACCTGACTTCGGATCCAGAACATATATTGCTGGCCTGCTCTACTCTCACACAAAATTTGCTGAACGTCTCTTGAGATGTTGGGACCCTTGCAGATGCACTGCTGGGGTCCTTTGGGAAAAAGACTATTCAACAAGGAATACGTGGGTCCATTTTTTTTTTCTGTGCCCTTCGATATTTTAGAAGGGAGGGGCACCATTGGCTACCTCAGCCAGCCCTCTCCAAATGTTTTTTTTAACCCTATTTATTGGGGTGCGCCGCATCACGTGCGCGTGCATGCTTGGGCGTGCGCTATGCGCAGAACGTGCGGAGCTCGCGCGCAAACGATGTGCCGCAGGTATGGGTTGGAGTGTAGGGGGAGTATAACCATGATATAGGGGATTATGGAGGGTTTAATAAGGGTGTTGGGGGGAACTTGGGGGCAGTTTGGGGGTGTTGGGGTGTTTTATGGGGGTATTGGGGGCTGCTATGGGGTTGTTGGTGATGTTATTAGGGGTTCTGGACCCCAAAAATAAAAATAAAAAAACTAGGGGAGCAGCAGTCCGGTTCTTTTTTGTTTTCTTTTAAGAAAAACTAGGGGAGCAGCAGTCCGGTTCCTTTTCCACTGGCAAGTCAAGCCTGCTTATTTTTTGCTGAAAGGAAAAAGAGAATCATAGGGGATTCTTTAAAAGGTCCATTATTAAATGATGATTATGTGCTGTTGTTCACTTTCAGTGTTTCTTTTGAACTGGGTTCTTCCAGGCTTCGAGGAGGCAACCTGTTCCTTATCGTGTACGTGGAATATCTTGGCACACAGTGGAACAGATCCAAAGTCTTCGGGTACGAGCAGCACTGTACACTGCCTCTCTCCTCACTCTGCCCTTCCCCACCCCCCGCCACCCCACACACACAGGAGGTTGTAATGTTACTGCATTCTCACATGTTTGGCTCTGTGAACTCTGCAAGCAAATCAAACAGAGCTTCGTGAAATTTCTTCTTTTCCTTTCGTTCTTTTACCTGGTATTGTTTTCTTGTGATCTTTTCATAATTGTTTAATTTATATTTATAAAAAAAGGTTTTTGGTACTGATGGGGTGTTACTGTGTTCATTTTCTCCGTTGTGCAAAATTTTCAGCCTGGAACACAGAATGAAGAAGAGGGATTTTCACTGCATGCTCGGTTAGAAATTGCTCAGGTTTGCTTCCCATCCCTCCATCAACCATCTGCTGCACACGCTGTTGCTGGTTTTGGCCCTTTTGGCTATTTTTGTCCCTTTATCAGAGATCTTATTTGTGCTCGCCACAACCTGGAGCCGGTGATTACATAGCAATCTCTCCTTTATGGAAAGTTCGGATGCATGTGCTTCCAACACCCGTCAATCAGGGGGTGGTTGGTTGGCCCCTTTTGACTGTTTCTCAGGATCAGATGCACAGTGCTCCAGAACTCCTGTGGCCTATGATGAATGCCGTTGATCACGGTGGCTCTGTTCTAGGGACTCGCTCCACCACTCACCAAGTCTGCAAAATGAGGATGAATCTTCCTCTCGAACATGGAATGATACAGGACCATAGTTTTGTCTTTTGTGCATGTGGTAAATGGTCGAGTGAGGCCTGGGAAGCATCAGTGTGATCGATTCTCCACTGGCAGTGATGATTTTCTTGTTTTGTCTGAGTTTTCTCCTCACCGTCTGATATCGGAATCCGGACGCGTGTCCGTCCACAACATCCATTAAATCTGAGACAGCACACAGTGAGAAGGGGATGGTGACATCGATTCGGAAAGGGCCCAAATAAAATAGGAAAACAAGAAGCAAACAGAGAATCGTCTATAATCTTCACTAGTGCAATCAGACTCGCTTTCACTTCCACTTCACATACATGCAAACAGATGGAGATTCACACTGGCGCAGGGCGCCCACTCAAAGCTTAGAGATATGGAAACCAAGAACACAGTTCAGATGCAAGTTCACTTCCACAGGCTATGGCGCATCGGCGCCTGAACATCCCAACCTTCGTCACTGTGTCCAACCCCACTGTTCCACACACGCTCACTCTGGATCACCCTGAATACCACCACACACACTTAATCTCACTTCCTCCTGCAGCGGCTATGGCCGCACTACCACTACTAACTAAGGCTACGATCTCCCTTCAGCCCACTTCGTCTTCGGGCAACCTGCAGACCACCTTCGCACAAGACGCTGTAGCAGCGCTTCCGCATGGCTTACGCAGCGAATGAATGAATGGCTGGACGCTGCTTCCTGATTTATACTTCTGTTCGTGGCTGGTCTGCCCTTTTCCACCGGGCCCTTGGTGCACACAGTCCCACATGGTACTTGCTGACTGGACTAGGGGAGACTGGGACTGGGTACCGCTGACTGCATGGGATGGTACCACTGACTCAGTGCAGTCGCACTGCTGACTCGGTGCAGTGGGTTTACCACTTGCCCACTTGCCTCTGGTCTGCTGTGGGCAATCTTCGAAAGGCCACTTCCGGACCTTCCGGAAGGCTGTGGACTTGGCGTTTCGAAACTGTATCAGCTACGACCTTGACCTTTCAGGAATGTAGCAGCTACGACCTTGACCCTTCAGGACTCCTACAGCTACGACCTCTACTATCAACTTTGACCCCTATGCGACAGATCTATGGTTCAAGACCCAACGGACACACAGGTCCACGACAGACTACTACTGGCCCCTAAAACACAGGTTACGGGTTCAAACACACACAAGGGTACTGTACACAGGTAGTGAGGTCTAGGGATCGAGCCGTGGGATCTACACCCGCTACTGAAAAAGGGTGAAAACCGTTTCACTAGAGGGAAGTGTACAATGTGTTACATATCACATACGGTACACTTTGTGAACACAGTCACACCTGATAGAGTTGCCCTTCTGCCAAGTACACTGAGGCAATGCTCGAGGTTCAAATAATCTGCCGTTGAATGCTAAACAACGAGAATCAGATAAACGTAAAGTCCGCTGCGAGTAGAGCTGATGAGACTTCTCCAGGTAGCCCTTGGTCCCAAGTCCCATCAAAATCCCGTGCAAGTCTTATAAAAATGGAACCAGTCCAGTCCAAAAGAGAAATTTTCAGATGCCTGAATGGTAGCTGAGTCCCTTCGCTAGACGCATGTGTAAACCATGGCAACCGGCCGGACGTCGGGACCGGAATCCAGACGGTCTGGTTGTCTGGGTATGGGTCCGGTGTCTGGTCTGGTAGGTCTGGACTGGGCCCAATTTTGAAAGTTTCGAATTTTTTTGGGGGGGGGCCTAGGACGTTTTTCAGGTCCTAGGCCGCCCCCAAAACATGCCCCCGGTATTTTTTGGCCGTTCCAGGGCCTACCAGACTCCGCCAGACGCCTCCAACAGCTCCCTCTGCTGTTGTACTACTCTGGTAGTTCATCGGATGAGGATGAGTCTGATTCCGAAAATGAAGCGCTGGCTGCAAAGTGCCACAGAACATCAAGCTCTAGAGAGAGAGAGAGAGAGAGAGAGAGAGAGAGAGAGAGAGAGAGAGAGAGAGAGAGAGAGATGATTTCGGTCAGATCTGAGATCCCGTCTTAGATCTGGTCCTGACCAGATCTCAGATCTGTTCTTACGCAAACAAATTAAATTTTCAATTTTCATATGAATATGAATCATAAAGAAGTCTTCATAGCTCCAAGTTCTGTTTCTTTCTGATTTTCATACTCTTTTCTGAAGTGTCTTGGGATTGGTCTGTTGAGAACTGGTTTCAAGTGTTGTGCGAGCCTTTGTGAATGTCTGTGACAGTGTTGACTCTATTGAGCTGTCAAGTTGTGAATAGTGAAAGACAGTAAGCTGTGGTTAGAACTGTTTATAAATCTTCTTTTTTTTTTTTTTTTTCTTCGGTCCGGACATTTTTGTGTCTGGTGTACTGGTCCGGATGGTCCGGGTCCGGTGCTGTCCGGTTGTCGGGTGCCTGTCTGGATTACCGGACGTCTGGACCAGTCCAGACAAATGTCTGCGCCTCGGTCCAGACATGTCCTGGTCCGGGTCCGCTGTTGCCATGGTGTAAACCATGGTGAAATTTTAACCAGAACGATTGGTACATCGTGATTGCAGGTCATTCAAAATCTTCTGAAGCATTGGACCTCTTACTGCGTCAGTCTCATATGACGTTGCACCAAAGTTGACGCTTCTTTCCGCCGATAATGTCCAGAGGCTTCTGAGCTCGATTCCTTAGTCTGCCTACAACGTCATGCCAAACTTGAGGATTCTTTCTGGCCATAATGTCCAGGGTCTCCCACATAGTACTCGTTAGTTAGTACAGCTGCGTAGCCAATGTTACGAACAGCCGTACAAAGAAAATGGATGCAGGTAATTGTTATACCAATCGTCTATCACGTCTCTCTTGTGTGCAAATAAAGCTCTTATGTGCAAACAAATGCCTTTTCTCCCTACAGTTTCATTCACGCCCTGTCAAATGGCCTCTCCTCATCTTGGTTAGTCCTTCATGTGGTTCATGGCCTCCATCCAGTGTGTTATGTTCTTGCTTTTCTTCCTTTTCTATGTTCAAGGCATGCTTGATCCTTCTCTTTCTCTGAATGCCAGCTCGTTGGACTTTTGTCTCACAGAAATCAGAGTCAAGGCGGCTATGCTTTGGGCAATCTGCGATCCATGGTTGGGGTTTGATGGCAAGAAGAGCGATAAGGAATGGCGAAATAGTGAGTTCATCCTCCCTGTTCCACCCGAAGTGGTTGCCAGCTCCGAGTTCCAATGAACAATCCAGGCAACTATGGAATAGGTATCTCCATAAAGGAGCCTGTGAACATGTCACTGTGGTGGTGGTGGGTTGTGGTGGGTGGCGCTGATGGTGGTGGCGGTGGTGGTGGTGGTGGTGGTGGTTTGTGGGGGTGGTCGTTGTTTGTGGGGGTGGTGGTGGTGATACATATCTATATATCGTCAGGATTGAAATGTATATGTTTGGATTTGTTCTGTACCCAGATGGAACTAGACGCCCGTGCGCCTATCCAGACAGTCCTGCATGTTCGGTTGTCCAGGTTCTTGTCTGGACTCGTCTCAACACAGATCCGTCCGAATCTGGTGTCGGATCAAAGCCAGCATAAATAGCGTTTATTACATACAGGAATATCCGGCTACGGATTTTGGCCCCCTGCTTGTCACGTTCTAACCCCCCTTGACCACCCTTTGTGGCAATCTCACGGATGGTCTGCTCTTCTTTCGTCTATCAATGCAGGTCGGGGAGTACAGAGGGGTGCTGGTTGGTGGAGTTGTAGCAAACATGAGAGAGGAGAGATATCAGCGGCAAGGCAAGCATTGCTATGTAAGTACACATGGTCAGAATGAGAGGTCCAGCAAGCATTAAACCATGAGTCCCTGTGAGCCCATTTTTCGTGACCCGTATTGTTCCTGCTTGCCAACAAATAACAAGCAGATGTGGGTGCAAAATACATTTTCGTTTTGCCTGGCGCCGCCAGCCATTTTCTTCTGGTAGACCGAACCCCTGTTAACACTGCATGTTAACTGCTGCGTCAGAATAAAATAGCTGGTAAAGGTACTGGTGGTTGAAGTGCATGCTTACATTGCAGCTTCCCTGGGTGTATCTGATGGTAATTGCATCCAGAGATCAGTCAAAAAGGTCCCAGTGTGAGTAGGCCCTAAATGTGCCTTGCTTTCATTGTCGCTGCGTTTTCATCATGCATTATGGCCATTTTCTTAAACCACTAGTACCTCGCCCAGTGTTGGGAAATTATCCAAACTCCTGAAAATTCGGAGGCCGGGCCCGACGACGGATGCCATTGATAAATCTGATCGGCGGCCGTCGTTTCGTTTCGGCCATCCGAAAAGGTCGGAGGCCCACSTGAGGCCCGCTATTTTCCCACGCGGCAAAGGTACTAGTGGTTTAAACGCCTTCCTTACTGTTACGGGTCGTCAATCCCCCACCCTACTAAGTTCTCCAGCCGTGGGCGGGCCGTGCATGTGGCCCCGACTAGTGTGTTTTGGGCGTGCGATGTGGATCGGAGCATGCTGGTTCATCTAAAAGTGTCCCACCCCTGTATGGCTGCCACGTTGTGGTGTGTCTGGGATGAAGGATTTGGATGCGTTGGATGTGAATGAAGATCGTGGACTTTGAAACGTTGGATGTAAAATTTTAGTTTCGTTGATTGCAGTTGCCCATCGTGTTTTTTGCGTCAGTGCGTTGCGGTTGTGGGTCTTTCTTTGCTTTGCTTTTGCGACTCCTGAAAGAGCGTGCTGAGCTGGAATCCGCGACGCTACTCTTGCAACATGGGAAATGCGCACCATGGGCGTACTTCGAATATTCAGCAGTTTTGGAAAACAAAAAACCAGAAAAAGTGAAGAAAATGAGAAGTTGATGAAATGATGAAATGATGAGGGGGTGGGGGTGTCAGAGGGTGGCAGAATCCGAAGTTGGCAGCAGCGGGTGGAAATTCGGCATGTATTGCAAATGCCGGACGAGTGTTCGAGGCTGAGGTCGTCATCTTGGGTTATTGTAGTCGTATAGGGCATGGTGCTTTTTGTGTAGGTGGGTACTTTGCTGACGGCCATAGATCCCAAGATCTGAGCGGCCAGGGAACCGTTGAACCTGGCATGCGATTTTTTGTGTAGCTTGCTTAGTTTCGAGACGGAAATGAATGTGGGGCCGTAGACGTTGAGATCAGCGGCATGGGATCCCGTTAGTGGTATTCGTGGGACTTTGTTTTGCGGGTTTGGACTTGGAATGCCGGGAGTCGTATCGGGAATGCGCCTTTCGGTGTACGTCGGTACTTTGCATACAGAAACGAGTCTGAGGCGGTAGATTGCGAGATCAGCAGTCACATCGTCGTTAGTGGTATTTGTGGGACTCCGCTTTTGGCGTTTGCAGTACGAATGCGTTGAGTGGTATCGGGCATGCTGCTTTCTGTCTAGGTGGGTACTTTGGACACGGAAACGAATGGGAGGCCTTAGATCTTGAGCTCAGTGGCAAGGACATCCTGCTAGTGGTATTTATCGAACTCAGCCGTTGAAGCGCTTTGTAAGAAAGGGGTGAGGAGAGTTGTGGGCCGCTTTTTGGGTAAGGATTGCTTTTTCGTCGGTAATCTGTTGGAGGGGTTTACAGCAAAGCGGTAGGGGTTCGGAGGTTGAAGAAATAAACTTTGGGGCCAAAAAAAAAGAACCATAAAAAATTACACGAACAAGAAGATAACGGAGACGAACAAACGAAGGAACAAGTTTTTTTCTTTCTTTTGCAGAAGGTAGAAAAGTGAAAAAAAATTAAAATTTTTTCACAGGTAGGGAATGTCAGATAAAAACAAATCATTGGAGCCAGGGAATGTCAGATAAAAACAAATCATCACAGGCAGGGTATGTCAGAAAACGTTGGGAAGCGTTGCCCAATCCTAGCGACGATGTGGAGGTGACAAACAGTCAGCCTCACAGGGAACCTTAGGTGTTAAGCCTCATTCGAAGAACCGGGTGGGGAGAGTCGGGGACCCGGTTTCCGCTTACCGTTGCTGTTTGTTAGTCAAGGTTAGGCCTTGAAGCGGGGTAGTGCATTGACAAAAAAAAAAAAAGGATCACCTCAATGGAATGTCAGAAAGATGCGGGAAAGGTTTGCCGGTGTGAAGTTATCTATCGGCCAGGGACTTGGCGGACCATGGCACGGACGAGGGAAAAAAAAAAAGGCCAATACAAAGTGTTGAGCGGGTAGGCACGGCTACGCTCTTGATGTTCGTGGACGGTTGTCTGAAACCCGAGACTCGCGTAGGATGTGTAGCGTTCTCTCGGGTGAGGTGAGGGCAGGTGCGGAAATCCAACGGTCGATGACATAGATGCCGTCGCTGATGTCAAAAAACATAGATGAGAGAAGTTCCTGCCTCCCGATTGGTATCCGCGCGGTGTTTTCTCTCTGCGCTGGAGCTGCGGAGCGACTATAATCCCTTAGCGAATTTGATAGCGTAGATGAGAACGATTTAGCAGCTGCACACATGTTATGACGAACGACAACGTCGGGGCAGCAAGGGGTTGGGATGTTCATATCAGTGGGAACGAAGAACCCTGGGAGCACGAATTTACGACGACGTCGTATAAGCATGTCTCAGACGGCTTGGGCCCCATTCAGTTCGCTTGGATTTTAATCGCACTCGGGAACATGCTCCTCGAGCAAGCAAGTCGGGCGTTGATGGAGTTGAGTCATTATGATATCAGGAAACCTTGCACGCGTGCACGACAGGGACACTACGGAAACAGGTGGATGTGAGCAGAACGAGCACGGTGACGGCGACGAGATCAAAGAAAATTAAGACGGAGAGACAAAGAAATACACGTATGGAGTAGAAGAGAGCGACGGAGGGAGCGAGAGAGTGAGACAGGTTGTCCGGTGGTGTGCACGGGAATTCGGATTTCGGAGACAATGACGGTGCATATTTGTCAGCGGGACTGCGGGTTCCAGAATGTCTGAGAGTTGGAATCAGCACAGCTGTAGACGCAGAGGAAGGGAGCAGAGCAACAGTGCCTGTGTTGTTAGTAGTCGGAGGAGCGAGGAAGGCAGCCATTGTCTTCTATTCCTTGGGTGGTAAGAGCCTCAGAGGGTAGAAGCCGGCGAGGTTTCAATGGCTCCTTTCTATTGGTGGGGAGCTGCACCTGCTGGAAACCGGGTCAAGCGTCCCTTCCACTGGATAAATCTTGAGGCAACTCAAAGTTCAGAAACTTTCTGGGCGAACAACAAAGATGGGACCTCTTCACCCTAGGGGGCCTGAGATGAGCTACCAACTAGTCCCACTACCCACTGTACCCAAACTTGTAACAAGGTCATAACCAATTCTGAGGATCAATAAATTCTGCAATTAGCTGCAATTAGCTCAGCAACTGAAGACTAGCCACTAGATAATGAACAACCAGACCTGATCAAGCCTATGATTTTGGCAACTGCCTTTGATTCTATCAATATATTCAGTAACTGAAGACTAGCCACAGTAGACTAGCTGTCGCATACCGTAATGGTGCAGACCAGAACAAAACCGACCTCTCTCTCATAGTACAGGATAGCGCAGCGGAAGGCTAAAATACCAATGATCAGACCAATCAATGTCGTACTGCAGACCAAACATACATCACCATCATCGCAAGGTGTGAAGGGGCCTGGCGCTAGACACAGGAGGAATGCGCCAGGCTCAGATCATACACAGATGAAAAGAAGGGGGATCAGACGAAGAGGAAGGGAAGGATCAGGATGTCGTCAACACCAAGTCTTCGATATAGATCCCAAACAATCCCCCCATCCAATGTCTTATCCCAATGTCAAGTCGGATTCCAAATGTCGTCAAATCTCGAAGTCGCAAATCTCTCTCTCTCTCTCTCTCTCTCTCTCTCTCTCTCTCTCTCTCTCTCTCTCTCTCTCTCTCGGTGTCAGATACTAACCTGTGAAGGTGGCGCCTTGCTAGAGGTACATCGAAGACGAAGCTGGAGCTATGGCGTCACAAGCTCCCAGGTAAGTGTCCCTGGCCTCCGCCACTCTCCTCTCTCTCTAACGCTACTTTGAGCGCCCAGCGCTGAAGACTAATCCTATCTCCTACAACTGCAGCGCTCCGCCGAGTGCTGCTGCCGAGTGTCGAAGCCTGCCTCCTGACTGCCTGTTGCCTCTCGGGTGGACCAGCACTATATAGCGCTGGTCCGGCTGGCAGGCTGCTGTTGCCAATGTCGGATGGTGCCAGTCCCTAGCGCCCAAGTTAAAAAAAACGTTCTCTTGAAAAGGGCCTAAAAATGGCCTGCGCTCATCCCTGGTCTGGCGCCTAAGTTCAGAACCGGGTTGACTTTAAGAGGGCCTAAAATTGGCCCGTCTTCTTAGGCTGAACTGACGCAGGGCCTGGTGGGCCCTTACTTATTCTTATTCCGCCTGGTCGGGCCCTGCGGGGCCCGTGTGGTGCGCAGTATGCCACACCCCCCCCCCCTCCTTGAAAGATTGAGCTTACCTGCGAGTGCGAAGCTGCTTGTCGGAGGGAGGGACCAAAGTCCGGGTGGGAGGGGCAGGTTGTGAAGCTTCCTTAGCTAGTCTTCGTCGTTCGTAGTCGGCATAGATCAGCGGTGCAGATGCTTGCAAATCCACCTTGTGTCGTTGTGGTTGCACCATTTGAATGAGACCTTGTATTGCATCGGCTTGTTGCCGTACTTGCAGTGCATGACGACGCGATCGATCTCCTGATGACCATCCGTGGAGGGAGGGTCCTGCGATCGTCAGTCCGGGAAGTCATCGTCCTTGGCTAGTGTGTATGTTGCCAGCTTCAAGGCATGAAAGAGTGGATGAACCGCCAAATGCGCAGGGATGTCAATCACAAAGGATGGGCCGTCGGGCTTGTCGTCTGCGGCTGAAAGGACGGTCCATGGTCCAAACCACTTAGGGAGTAGCTTGCGTGAAACATCCTGTTCGAGCGTAAACTCTTCCGCGGAGACCCAACAAGATCGTCGACGCGGATGGGACATGGCGTGTGACGCCCGTTGGCTTGGTGCTACATGTGAACTTGAGCCTTGTGCATGTTCACACGGGCTTGAGTCAGCAATTCCGTGTACTTCCGGACGGAGGCGGGAGAGCAAGCGGCATCTATGTGGGCAGTTCGTGGGAGGAGAAGATCAGCGAAGATACGGCCTTTACGACCACCGTGGTGTAACTCGAATGGAATCACGCCGATCGCCGGATGCAACGAAGTGTTGTAGGCGAACTTGATGTTGGGGAGGCGATCAACCCAGTCCTTCTGATACGACGGATGAGCGTACTAAGCATCATTTGAGCAGTCTGATGTGCTCTCTCCGTTTGCCCGTCCGTTTGTGAGTGCCGAGCCAAACTTGGTTTCATTCTGGTGCTGGACTCCTTCATGAGAGAAGTCCAAAATGCTGACATGAACCGAGTGTCGCGGTCGCTAGCGTTGTCTTCCGGAACACCTTGGCTGCAGATCCAACCAGTGTGCAAGAGCGGCACGAGCTCGGGAGCCGTGGTGTAGTACTTGCATGGAAGAGACCGCGCAAACTTACTCAAACGGTCAACGACCGTGAGGATGCCGTTGTGCCCGAAGCGATCATGGGGAAACGGGCCGGTGATGTCCATAGCAATGGAGAGGGCAACGGGCACAACTCGCCGTAAGGGTTGCGACTGCGGGGCTTGCTTCGTCGGCAAACTTCGCAAGAATCGCAATATCTCGTGACGTTGGTGATGACGTTGGGCCACCAGAATCATTGCTTAAGTCGCACGACAGTCCGATTGTTTCGAAAATGGCCGGCGAGTCGCAAGCCGTGGTACTCTCCGAGAAGGCGAGTCCGAAGACGACGGTCTCGTGGAACACACAATAAGTCCTTGCCTCGCGAGTGGAGAAGCAAGTACCCGTCGACGATGCGATAGTGGCTGGCCGACGGGTGATCCGAAGATAGCTGCGCATAGACTGTGGTGTATTCCGGATCAAACTCGTACCCCCGAATGAAGTGCCGCTGGAGTTCCTCGTCGAACGTGAAGGCATGATGTGTCATAGCGCAAAGATCGGGTCTTCGCGAGAGTGCATCTGCTGCGCGATTGGAGAGGCCGGCGAAATGTTTCGGTGTGAAGTCAAATTGGTCGATGAAATATATCCCTCGTGCTCACCGTATCTTGCGTCTTGTAGCAGGTCAACGAGTTGTTATCAGTGACCCATGTGAACCTACGACGCTCAAGGAGGAAGTGTCGCCATCGCTTGAGAGCCATCACGAACGCGAGCAGCTCCTTCCTTGCATCATTAAGTGAGTTGATGGGAGGCACCTTGTGGCTGAAGTACTCCACGGGACGCCAGTCGTCGTCGTCGTGTTGTTCGAAGACTGCCCCAATACCATAGTCAGAGACGTCGGTTGTCGGTCTCGTTGGCAAGGTGGGGTCATAGATGCTAAGGACGGGTGCCATGAGCATGGCCGTCTTGAGTGCTTGGAATGACCGGCGCGCTTCGTCGTCGAATACGAATGGCACCTTTGGCGATTGTAGTCTCGTCAATGGTGTGGCAATTATCGAGTACCCGGTGATGAAGCGTTGCTAGTAGCCTTCCAACCCCATGAATGAGCAAACGTATGTGGTGTTGGTGGGTTTGGGCCATAAGCGGATGACCTCAATCTTATTTGCGAGCGGACGCATGCCTTGCGGCATCACATAATGGCCAAGTAATTGAGCTCCTGTCGCGCGAATTCATATTTGTCGCGGTTGGCTTTGTACTTAGCTTGTTGTAGCCGCTCCAAAACGTTGCGCAAGTGCTCCCATGCTCGTCCAAACTCCGGTTGTACACCAAGATATCGTCGAGGCAGATGAGTACAAATCTGTCCAGCATGTGTCAAAACTCTGTCGTAATAGCCGCTTGGAACATGGTCGGGGCATTCGTAAGGCCAAAAGGCATAACCAGCCATTTGAAATGCCCATATCGCGTCTTGCGGTCTTGTAGTGGTCCTCCCGCCGCATATCGAGTTGGTGATATCCCGATTTGAGGTCAAGCTTGGAGGAAACTTTTGCGCCGCCCAGCTGTTCGAGGAGGTCGTCGATGCGCGGAAGAGGGCTGGCATTCTTGACGGTTTGCGCGTTTAGCTTGCGATAATCGATGCACAACTGCAAGTGCTCGTTCTTCTTCCGGACGAAGAGAATGGGAGCGCCGTATGGCGAAGAGCTAGGGCGAATCCAACCTTTCTCGAGAAGATCGTAGAGTTGTGCCTGTAGCACACTTAACTCTTCCTCGCTCATGCGGTAGATGCAACCACGTGGGCCTCGAGGATGATCTCATGGCAGATTGGCCGATCTGGTACGACTTCGTGCGGGGCTTCGAAAACGTCACCGTAGGTGTCTAGAAGCTTAGTGATGCGTGGGTCCATTGATGCGTCCGTCGATGGGATGTCATGGGGAGGGAGGGTGTGGAGAAAACACACACCCATCTCCTCGACATCGTCCCGGGTGATGGAAGCTCGAATGCTCGCAGCGGACACCACGTGACAGCTGATCGAAGGGTGAGGTGGAGGCACCATGCATGGGACTACTACTCCATTCATATCACAAATGTGAACGGTGGAGCGGTAGAAGTTCATCGGGTGATCCTCACTTTGTGGCCATGACATGCCCAAAATCATGTCGAACTTGGTGTCCAAAATGTTGAAGGACACGGCCTCCCTGGCATGTGGGGCGAAGTACACGGGGACAAAATCAATGCACCGGTCGATTGACTTGTGCGTGTGACCGTCGGCCAACGTGGCTTGCGTTGGTTGAGACTTCCTTCGAACTCGTGGCCCCAGGCCAGCGCGTACCATAAAATCTTGGCTCATATAGTTGTGAGTAGCTCCGCAATCGATCAAAGCGCTGCAGGTCGGTTCTCCGATCTGAATGCGTCTGTACAACAATGGCGCGTCGTTGTTGTCGTACCGCGTCTTAAACTCGCGGTCGATCTTCGCAAGGTAGTCACGAAGGTCAACAACCCCTACTCCGGCGTCCATCAATGGAGTTGGTACTACAGTGTGCAAGTAATCTCGCAATTGTGCCATGAGCGCGTTGCAGTGCGGTTTCGACAATAGACCGGTCGGGGGGAAGGGGCATCCATTGGAAGTCCACGAATGTCAACGGGTCGAGTTTCTCAAGTCTTGACCATGACGTCGAATCTGTGGCGAAATTTGGCGGTGAAGCTGCCGAATCGGTTGCCGATGGTGATGAAACCGTGCGTGCGGTGGAGTCTTGCATGTGGAGTGGCTGGTCCAACGGTGGGACCAAGTGGACAGCGTAATCCTCGTAAGTGGACCGCATCCGCATTCTCCCCAGATGTGTAGGAGGCCGCTAGCAAGGCGGCTGAATCTAGCGGAGTGAGAGGTGGAGGCCTCACCTCCTGTGTGGCTCAGTTTCCCTAGCTGGTTCGAGGATGAACATCCTCCTTGCCTTGATCTTGGTGTTGGGAGGTCTTGTGCTTGGTGCTGTTGTACCAATAGCAACAGCCATACCGGCTGTGCCACTTGTATTTGGCCTCGGTCAAGTTGAACTTGACCCATGGTACTGGCTGTTCGTTTCCGGCCGGCGATGCTGTTTTCGCCTTCCCTTTTGCATGGGAGTTGTTGTTGCTCTGCGGCTGGACGGCGGCCACCTGATCTCCCTCACGTGATGCTGGGGTGACTGCCAGGTCTTCCACAAGGTTGTCCAGTTGGACTGCAGCGACGGGCTGCGGACGCGGACCAAATTTTCCTTTTTCCACATAGGCTGGCTGCCATGCAGATTTCTCGTGTGCAGCAGCCCGGTTGGTCTTGATGATCTCACGAGCCTTGTCGATAATTTCGGCGAAGGTCGTGTATTGTTCGCGATCACCGAGTGCGAGGCTCAAGGCGGCACACGACCGGTTGTAGAACTCCCAGCGCAGATGCGAAAATGGCAAGTTGAGATCGGGTGTTGCCACGATCTTTTGCCATTCCGTGAGCCAGTCGCGTGTCGGTGTGTTGCCTTGAGTCATGGCGAAGAGGCGGTTGATGGCGAGCGCCGGGGCGTCGTCAACAATGAACCGCTTCTTCCATTCCTTTGTCAGATCTTCCGAAGAGATCTTTTGGTGCAGGTCGGCGACCTGGACGCCATGGATGGTTGCCATGTGTCTAAGCCAGACCTGGCATCCGCCCTTGGCGTTTAGGAACAGCGTCGAGATGTACAAGTGGTCGGGGACCCGATGAAGCCGAAGCTCCGTCGTAAAACCCTGCCACCAGGGGACCGGGTCCTGATGTGTATAGTCATCAAACTTTTCGATCCGGGACGTCGGCATCTTGTACTGCCGCGATGCACTGGTGCTGCCATCGTTGTCAGGCGGCTGCTGTAGTTGCTGAACCTCGTTCTTCAAGATGTCGAGCTGCTCGCTGATGGAGGCTGGTGCGACGAAAGTGCTGATGTCGCCGAGCATCACGAGTACATGGTCGAGTCATTGCTCCAACTGGCGGGTTGAGGCTGCATTGCTGGGTTCGCCAGCATCTGGTCTTGGTGCTGCTTGCTCCAAGTCCTGTACACTGGTGTGAAGGGCCTGTGTGGCATCCTTGTGCAGGTCCTTGTGGCTCGGCACTGCCTGTCAGAGACTCTCCAGTTCCTGGTGCTGTTTCTCTAACTCAGGCTGCAGGTGGTTACAAGTGTAAACCACCCGGGTCACGAGTTTGGAGAGAAACTCCTTGTGCTGCTCTTCTGGTGTTGCATCGTCATGGCCCTCGGATGGTTCAAAGTGCCAGAACTTGAGCCTGTTGACGCTGGCGGCTTCGTGCCGCTGCAACAGATCTTGGGCCTGCTTGCGGCGGGCCTGGGCATCTGCGTCAGCTGCGGCCTGAAGTTGCTGCTTTTCAGCCGCTGCCTCCGCTTCAGCCTGCAGGTGGGCAGCCTCGACTGCCGCCTGGCACTGTTCCTCAGCCTCAGCCTCGATCTGTGCGAGCTGATCTTGGATCCGCTGTCGGAACTCGGCAATGGACTCGCTGGCCAGTTGGCCTGGCATGCTGAAAACTGAAACCGTCATGGTGGCGGGGCACTGCTGACGTGGCACTGCTGCTGTCGTGGCACTGCTGACGTGGTGCTGCTACTGACGTGGCACTGCTGATGTGGCACTGCTGCTGACATGGCACTTACCAAACCGGGAACGCAGGCAAAGGGCTGGGTGGGAGGGAAACGCAGGAAGGTAACCAAACTGCACTTTCCATTCCCGGTCCAGTAAAAAAAAAATAAAAGAAGAGGATCCCCCAACCTTTTTTTTTTTTTTTTTTTTTTTAATTTCTGTCGATCGGTTATCAGTGAGGCTCTTACGGAGGAGTGCTATGAGTGAGATATAGGCAAGGCTTCGCAAAATTTCGCTGTCAAAAAATGCGATCTTGAAAAAAAAAAAAATTGTGCGAAATAGAATGGAGGTTCCACTTTCAGAGAAGAATAGATCCAGTTTCCGAGAATATGACAACCTCTCTAGTTCACCTAATATGCCCAGAGTAAAAAAAAACGAAATGCTAATATCTGACATTCCGGAGATTTGTTGCGAATTTTTTTTTTGCAGGGATTTGACGAAGCCCTACTTGATTAACCAATAAACAATCAATCAATCAATCAATCAAGCTGGCTCCGTGATTGGGCAGATCCTCTGATTGAGAGGTCCGCTCCGATACCAAACTGTCGCATACCGTAATGGTGCAGACCAGAACAAGAACCGACCTCTCTCTCATAGTACAGGATAGCGCAGCGGAAGGCTAAAATACCAATGATCAGACCAATCAATGTCGTACTGCAGACCAAACATACATCATCATCATCGCAAGGTGTGAAAGGGCCTGGCGCTGCACACAGGAGGAATGCACCAGGCTCAGATCATACACAGACAAAAAGGAGGGGGATCAGACGAAGAGGAAGGGAAGGACGAGGATGTCGTCAACACCAAGTCTTCGACATAGATCCCAAATAATCCCCCCATCCAATGTCTTATCCCAATGTCGAGTGGGATTCCAAATGTCGTCAAATCTCAAAGTCGCAAATCTCTCTCTCTCTCTCTCTCTCTCTCTCTCTCTCTCTCTCTCTCTCTCTCTCTCTCTCTCTCT
>BFEA01000204.1:2150669-2164518 GCA_003427395.1 Chara braunii | reverse complement strand
CCCCCCCCGCGAACCCACCAAACCCTTCAGCCTCAACAGGTCTCTCGGAGGTAACTCCCGTGCAAATGTAGAAAGCAAAAGAAAAAAACAGAAAAGAAAGACAGTTTTACCAAGGCTTTCTGACCTCCAGCAGCAATTCATCCACTGAGTCAACAGGAGTACACAGGTGAGCCAAATCTCCCCCCACCCACCCCACAAATCCCCCCTTTGACGTTTTTGCTTTTTGCCCTCCATTTTTTTTTGCGAGCGAAGCCGCAACAGGGACCCTTGTACCAACAAAGGGTTATAACTCCTACCCAGATACGTTATACTAACCCTCTTTTTGTTCACCCTTCCCGTGAGACAGGTCACCCATCCGTCCCAAAAACCACCAAACTTGCTTGAGAAGTTCCTCAACGCCGTGTCAAAATACTCATCCGGAAATCCCCTCAATCGCAACTCTATCTTTAACGTCAGCAAAAAGACAACCTCTGCTCCCTTCATCTTGTGAATCTCTTTGCCCTATACAGGAAGGAACTTACAACGGCCAACTTTTTGTTGCCTACAAGAGTAGGAACAGTAATCGTGCAAATTCTGAAACATCAACCTCCCTGTCCTTACCACCCCTTGGTTCTTATGAGTTGCCGCGCACATTATCCCATCCGGCCATTCCCTCACGGTCACCACCGAGCCCAGGAAATCCCAATGCGGTCCCTCGTGAGTTCTTTCCAAAGTAAGGTCACAATGGTAACACTTTTCAAAGGCGTTTAGCACTCCCTTAGCTCTGTCTTCTGACCCAATCTCCTTCTTCACATATCGGACAAAAATGGATACATCGTCCATAATGCGTGCTCCGTAAGTAAGCACCCTCATTTGGCCGAGAGAGTTCAAGAATTTGAACTCCGAATATGCCAACAGCAGGCAGGCGAGCGTGGGGCTTGAAGGCTTACACATTGGTATACCTATATGCTGCCTCAGAATGCGCCCACATGCACTCACGTAAGTGCGTCGCAGCTCAAATTCCACGAAGTGAATGATATCATCGAAGTCAATGCTGAGCCAGCCAATTTGCCCCTTTCCTACCCTCATTTTTGCCCCCCTTCCCCTCTCCTGCACCAACACACCCTTACATCCTTTTAGCATCCAAAAATCAACCACCCATCGTACCGCTTCGATTACAGCATCGTGTGGCAAGTTACATAACATTTCCTTAATATCGAATGCTGCAGTAATAAAGCCCTCCCCCTCCTTTAGTTCCTCATTCGCCTCCAAAATTCTGTCAATCAGCTCCTCCGTGCTTCTCATGTTGAAGTTGCTTCTCGGAGGAAGGTCCCACAGCATTCTGTTGATGGCCCTGGCCAGGCGCTTGCTGGCTTTCACCCCACATTCCTCGAACGTTGGGCAGATCGGTCTCCACTTCCGGATGTCTTTATGTTTGGGGATGACGTAGCATCGACCCTTCGGATTCCACTTACCCAGTTTCGTTAATCCCAGGCTGTTGAAGCTTCGACCATTGCTAGCATTCAGTTCCTCCTCCGTCTGGTCACACAACTCAAACCCTGGGTTCTTTACGAACATCTTCTCCATCCCTTCCCGATAAACTAGGGGGCAACACACCATTGAATCCCCTGGATTGTGGTCTACTGGGCAACATACTAACCCATCTAGTCGATCTCTCCATCCACGCACCTCTGCGACATCGCAGCCTCCACAGTACTCACCCTTAATCTTGTTGAAGCACTTTTCAATCATCCAATCAGGAATCTTCCCTTCGAACTCCTTTTTTGTCAGTTGACAGTAATTCAGTAGGGATCCAAATCCCTCGACCAATTGCTTCCTGAGATTACGCTTTGAGCATGCATGCGTCGGTTTCGGAATATTGCGAGCGTTTTTCAACCAATCAGGCACGAAGCTCGCTTCACTCATCCTAAAACACACATGCGCATCGACCCGAGTCAAACTCTCCTCCATCCCCACACAACCACATTCCGCCTTTTCCTTCTTAGCGGCATGCCTAAAATCGTACATCAGATCCCCAATACTCCGATGCTTCCCAAAAACAACCCTTATCCGACGTACAAACATCAGTCTCCAAGATTCCGGCAATCCCAACTGTCCTACCAATTCTGCACACACCCTTCAAATTTCCACTTTACACAATGACTCATCATACTCGATTCTTACCGTCAGTCTTTCCCGTACATTTATTCCAAATCTCCTTCGAACTACTCTAGACAGAATACATCTCAGCGTATACCTCGTACGCTTTTCTGAAAACGAACGGACAACACTGAACAGCCAAACCAACTGTTCTAGATTCCAGTTCAACAGATCTTTCCTGGATGGAGGACAACTCAAACATCTGACGAGGATCGGTTTAAAGACAGATAGTGAAGAGGAAAACGAGATTACCGAGCTAAATTTGATCGTTATACCATTTCTTAGCCATCCTCGCGCTTTCCGCAACTGCGTTTTCCCAAAGCAGCTGCTAACCTCGGATGACCCATAACACCTTTTATCCAGCTTCCACTGATTCACCAGCAAGTCACCTCCCTCGCACTCGATTTCCACCACACGCGCACCCTGCTGCCACTTCTCGTTCAGCAGCCGGATCAAACTTGTTGAGACCACTCCATCCGCTGTTTTAAGAGTCAGATGGTAGTTACGTCCACCCTTCCTTCCTTCCGCATTCCTCCGACGGTTCCGTTTGCGTCTTTCCCTCTTCCCTGACCTCCGTTTTCGGCATTTCCGAGGTTTGTCCCTACTGTTCAAATGCGGACAAAACTGTCGAATTACAAACCTCTCGAGCTCCAACAGGTCATCTTTCGTACAGTGGATCAGCGGAAGTGCTACATACTTTCCCACCCCACACCTCCTTATCCACCTATATAAACGCTCATTCCTTCTCCCAGAATCTACAATATTGCGATTCCTTACCCGGAATGGATGCTCCTTCCATCTTACCCCAAGGGATCGCGTCGTCGCTCCCACATACATATACTTCACCGATGGTGATATCAGTACATACACCAGCGGTCCTTGATAGTCAACCAGATCTTCCTTTCGCACTTCAAGGGACGCTGGGCCCGATTTCCAGCAGGTGCTGCTCTCCACCAATAGATGGAGCCTCCCCGGGCATGCTAGTGGTGTTTGCTCTTATCAGCATCACTAGCATTCACCTGGGTTGTTTTTTCAAAAAAAAAAAAAAAAAAAAGAAAGTCGACAATTTTGTTCGCCCATGGTATTTCTCCTTTCAAGATCAGGGTCAGCACCAACTCCCGATATTGCCTTTCTGCTTCATTACTCTGTACACCATCTTCACATGCATCTCTGATTCCGCGAGCTTGTTCCCAACAAACAGCCACGTTCGGGACGTCCCATTAAGCTGAATCTGATGGAACATCCTCCACCTCCGTGCTTGTTTCTTTTTCGCCTTGACTGGAGGATGGTTCGCTGCCTGTCTCCTTCCCGTTTCGCTCTGCTGCTTTCTTCGCAGTTCCCTTGTCCTTCCTGCCGAATCTCGCGTCGGCCCTTATTTCCGCAATTTCATCCACAGTCGTCTCCACCGTTTTGTAGGCAATTCCCTCCTGCTTGCACAGGGTTTCCAGTCCGTACTTTTTTAACGCCCGCAGTCTCTTCCTCTCAATCTGCACAAAGGTAAATCTATTGTTCACGTCTACTGCTGACCCCTCTTCACCCTCTGTTCTTCTAGGTGTCAATCTGTGTCTCCCCCGTCTCACAGTTTTGCTCGCGCTGCCACCCACATCAGCAGCCGCCTCCAGTTGTCCTTTCAAGTTCGTCCCGCCAGTCGGTATCCCCGATGTTTCCATCATCAGTTTCTCGATCCGCTCCCTCAGTTTTGTTACCTCTGCCTCTGCATCCAGCTTCTTTTTTTCCGCTTCCAGCCTCTTCCTTTCTTCGTCAGCTTTCCTCTGTTTCAGCACCTCTACCTCGCGCAGAGTACACCGCTCCATGTCCCTCATCTTTCTCATCTCTTCATGCAGTTCACCGGATGGCGATTCCACGATACGCATCCTCGACCGGTTTCGATTCTCCATTTCCGACGTTGTCATCGAGATGCATCCCTCTTATTTCCAGGCCTTAGCGCTTCGTTCATCCATATTTGCGCTTCTTCCGCTGATTGTTCCTTCTCCTTTCTTAGCAGCCCCACCTCGGTCTTCAGTCCTACAAGGAGCTCTTTATCCTTGTCACGTCCTGCTCGCAGCTCCTGCATTTCCTTCATCAAAGTACTCGTACCGTTTTCCAGCGAATCTCTTGTTGCCGTGATCTTCCGTCGCAGTTCTTCGTTCTCCCGCAGCAACCTGTCCACCAGACTTTCGCTGCTGGATCTCTCTCGTTCTAACTTCTTCCTATATTCCTCATTTTCTTTTCTCAACCTTGCTAGCTCTTCGCTTTCTTTGTTCTGGCCACTTGTTTCGCCAACCGTCGCTACTATTGTTTCCCCCACCGCCGGCAGCACACCCCCATACAAATCGACCAATCTACTTTCCAAACGCTCTCCAACCCTAGCTTCGAAGTCTTCATGTTCCTTCTGCTGCTCCTTCCTCCTCTTTTCATTCTCTGCCTCTTGTTTCTCCCTTTCTGCCTTTTTCTCTGCTCTATCGACGAATGCTACACATCTGTCCAATGTCTGTCTCCAGTGTCCTTTGCTGTAGCCTCCCGCTGGGTACGTGTACGCCTGCACCGGCTGCGCAGGAGCCACCTGCACCGCTGTTGGAGCAGGCAAGGCCAGAATAGGAGCACTCACTGCAGTAGCATTCGCCCCAGTCGCTGGTACTCTTCGAGGATGCGGGCATTCTCATGAGAAATGCCCCGGAAGTCCACAATTATAGCAGATTCTTACGAACGGCGTCGCCATCCTGACGCTAGTGCAGCCACACAATACCGTAGTGCTATTCCTACGGTGGTTACTTACACGAGAGTATGGTTTTGTCTTCAATCGAAGGCAAGCATACACAAAGCACAGTTCGTAAAAATCATATAATCAGAACCACCATCATCCACATTAGAGTAGCTGGGAAGCAAGTAAAGAGAGGCAGACCAGGAGTATAAAAGGATAGATAGAGAGAGATGGAAATGACACATCAAGTCTCCCGAACGCGACCCTGACGGGTTATCTTAAAAATAGAGTGAACAGCAACCCATCATGGCTGACATCTTGCAATGATCACAAAAACTACCGACGAGTATTGTCAGTATTCTGCGTAGTGAAAGTCTCGTCTGCCAAGCGCGACCCTACGCCGCGTTTCGGCTGGTCGCCAGCCAGCGTCATCAGGGGTCAAATGTCGCGAATTGGAGGACTCAAATAGTCCAAAGTTCATCCTTAAGTAGTCCTATACTCGCGAAAAGAAACCTAGAAGGCTACCCGTGTTCGAGAGAATACCAGTCCAAATCCCGTAACGTACTTACTAGCAGCTTCCAAAAAAATGGTTCGATGGCCATTTTCGGGTCGATTATGTGCTTTGCCGTATGAACTTGATGGCCATTTGTTATACCCTGTTGGGCCTGTTCACATGTACTTCAGAGAGTTGTTTGTGATTTGGCTTGCGAAACAATGATGTCCAAGTTTTCTACTCCAGATTCGCCTGTACTTTCTCTGTTGGTCTTTTCCCTGCGGGTTCTTTTCTGATTGAACTTCCCTAAATGGTGTGCGAGTTTTCCATTGGCGATTGACCTGTAAGTTACCTTTTTAGCTCAATCAGCAACTTTTGCATCGCCGTTTCGAACTTTGGAACGAACAAGTTTGTTTTCCAATCAGGCTGTTCAATTGTTTGCTTGGTGTCAATTGTGTCGTCCTCCGTATGCACTACATCGCAATTTTCGAGTGCCTCTTAGCCTGTAGTCTGGAAGTCCTTTTCCCTTCGGCTGTGCAAGTTTTCGATTCGCTATCCGACATCAGCCTGTACTGTACAAGCCGGATGTAAGTGCATTATCAGCTGTTTCAATTCCATTGAATCAGGCTGTCCGATCAGCCAATCGAACTCCATTATGTCCCTTTTTGTACGAGCTCCGCTTGCATGTTTTCTTGCGTACCATCATGTGCTGTCCCACTTTTCTTCTATGTTTTTTTTTAGGTGTAGTTGATGTCCACGTTCGTCAATGACATCTTTTTGGTGGGTTCTAGGGACTACGTTCGTTTGGTGTTCCGTGCTGTGTTTTGAATACCGTCCATTGGTTCCATGCTGTCGTTCGTATAATCATGTAGCCTCCCGTTACGTTCCCTCATGCTGAGATTGAGTGTGCTGTTGAGTTCCATCGACTTCGATTACTGCTTGCGTGGTTGCCTGACATTTGTGATGCACAAACATCCATGACAGGTCTTTTGATCCTTTTCGTGCGAGTCTTTGCTGCTGATCCCCATTCCTGTGTTTGTGAAATCCACAGCCCCTACAACCGTAATGGCGCATGCCACACAGGATATCAGAATTGGTTTCCCCCCAGTGAAGCACATCAACCCATGGGCCGGCTTGCAGGATATTTTGCCTTGGACTGTGCGTGTGCCCTCCTCAATCAGTCCATATATCTGTAGACTCTGTACTCATCTGCTACCTCGCCACTCAAATCAACAAGTTTCCTGTCTTCAATCCTCTGGACTGGCTCCTGTCTGACAATCAACAGTCTTTGATGCATTCTCTCCATCATGATGTCGTATGGTATTACAACTGGCCACATATCTCAACAGAATGTCCGTTTTGTGTTCTATCAGACAGTGAACAAAAATATCCCCAGAAATATCATATTGCAGAAAGTTCTATGAGCATTAGACGTGAAAGCATTCAGCGTAAGATATTCCGCTGTCGCCTATCATTGTTCTTGGGCGTCAACATTTCGTATTACTTTGTGAGAGCTTCGGGTACGTGTTCTGCATCCAGCAAATTTCATGAGCGTTGGGCGGTGTGTCTCTCTTTGTGCCGTGTTTCATTATGCGTTCAATACTGTGGCATGTCTGTTCGTCTATACACATTCACTCTCACTCTTCTCTTTCTTCCAGTCAATGTTCACACCCTGGCATCAGAATTCACGTGTTCCAGAATTCTATTTGTTCGGGATGGCGGAAGCTCATTCCAGCAGTTCCCTTGGAGCTGCGAAATTGCTACCTCTCATATTATGACGTTAGCCATGCCGCTCCTTATCCCCACGAAACAGAGAGGCCTGCAGACCACGAGATATTTGCGGTGTGTGGCGAGCTGTTAGATGACAGCTCAAGTCTGTGATGGTCTTACGATGAAATGGTGCACTAACTATTCTGCGAACACCAGGAAGTGAACGCCTGATGGTCTTACGATGAAACGGTGCACTAACTATTCTGCAAACACCAGGAAGTGAACGCCATGAAGACCGTCCTTGACAACCAGGAAACACACCATGAGCAGGCCATCAAGAACCTGTTGATGAACATTGAACTACTGCCTGATCAATTTGAATACTTGCTGAAGACGAGTAATAAGGAAAGGACTGCTGACAAGAAGGCGCTTGCTAAGGATGGTAAGCGCGAGATGAAATTCCACTGGGAATATGATGAAGTGCGTGAGCCACGACATGGGTACGTGTGCGATCAGGTGAGGTATTTCCGTCAACAGAGTATGGCAGTCATGCGAGACTCGGTTGTCCACCTCACCGCCACAAAAAATGAGGTTCTCGAGGAGAGCTTGAAGAGTTGGAAGCGGTGAGTCTCAATCTCCAAAACTGGAAGCTCCTCACCATTTCAGATACGTGTGGAGACCTCACGGTCCTTGCAAATCCGCTGTTCAGGACCTCCCGGCCTAACGTCATGCTTGAAGTGACGAAGAACGATGCGATTGGGGCAATGCGATGTCTGCAGTGGCTTGCAGAGTTTTTCTTTGTACAGAGCAATTGTGGCTGAGGTGCAGGCAGACTTGCAATTTCCGCTGACGAAGCCTCAAGAGGAGAGCACTATCGAAGCTTTGTTCAACCTGTTGCTTCAGTTGAAGAAGAATTACAAACGCCTTGCTGAGATGATCTTTGCCCAGCAGTCTGTCACCACAGATTACAAACTGTGCTTGCAGCAGGCTGCAGATTTGGTGCAACTTAGTAGTATATTTGCACAGAACCTCCTCACTTCAGCAGATGAGCGGGGGGACACTGCTGCAGAGAAAGCTGACCTACGCAATCTGATTGTCGAGCTGCTTCTTCTCCAGAAGTCTTATCAGAAATGGGCCAGCTCATTGTCCGGAATGCGGCTTCAAGTTGGGGCAGCAGTCCCATGACAGCAGCAGAGGAAGAAAGTACGAATGCAGCTTCTGAAGCTCTCCAATGTGAACCGACAACCACCAGTGGGTTCTCTGTCAGCTTTCGAGCAGAAGTTCAGTGGAAGGAATGTCCATAAGGAGCTCGGAGATTACCGCAGGTCAATGGTGGTGTCCGGTCAGGGATCTGGAACAAGAGCACACGCCATACATGGGCGATATGCACACTCAGATTATTTTTGTTGATGAAGTGGGACTGGTGGACGAGTTCGAAGGTATGGCACGTGTCTGCAACGACGACGACATACCGGTGCTGCTGCCTATGCAATACGAGGATGAGGACGGGCGCTTTAATGAAAACTACATCTGAGTGGGCGCGGTTGCGTAACTTCACACGACTGCTCTGAGAATTTCCATCGTCTCATGTCAGATACTTGATGATTGCATGGGTGTTGAATAGGCCAGTGGTGAGCCGCATATACCTAGGCTCCGCAAGTATCTGACATACACACACATACGCTGTTGTTTTTCCTCTTGGCCACAGGGTGTCCTTCAGGGTGGTCCTCAGATTTGCTCTATGGACGGACCAATACATGATACGTCATTGGAATGAGCCTTCATGCTTTTGTATTGAGACAGCTTCCACTGTCGCTATGTATACTACTCTAGCTTCCCTCAGTTCTGCGGTTTCCTAACGTCAGCCACATTTTGCCCACTGTAGGCAGTTTTTTGCTTAACCGCGCCGACAGCAGTGCAGTATTTGTATGGGGATGTAGTGCACGTGGTTTCCAATGTTGTCAGAATTTGTATGACCATTCCATGCACATTGAATAGGCCAGAAGGAAACCGCAGATGGTTAGGCTGTCGAAGTATCTGACGCACATGCGGTGCTCACTTCGCTCCTTGCCACTGCCTGTCATTCAAGCTGTTCCTCAGATTTGCTGTATTCAGGTACTGATAGATCAGATCATCATCGGAATGACGCTCGGAGCATTTGTACAATGTTTTTGTACTTGAAACAGATTTGACTGTCGCTATGTACACTCCTGGCTTCCTATTGCGGACACTCCCCACCAACCATGACAACAAACAAGCAGGTTCCATGGACGCCCTACACCTCTCTCTTTTAATCTAAATCACAACGGCGTAGGGCCTCTATTGTAGGTCTGGGTCACTACCGATCTAGTCATGAAGCAACCTTCATGCAGTGCCCTCGACTATAGCGGCCACAAAAAAAAGGGAGAATTATTAAGACCGAAAAAAGTTGTGTGGCATCAGGTAATCACTCTCACAGTCATTGGTGTGGCTTATTAGAGTAGTTTGCCTCTGTTCCCAGGTCTCAGAACATCATGCACATTCTGCCAATCGTAGGTGGTTTTGGCTCAAGCCCAGCGACAGCTGTGCAGTATTTCGGGAACGCTATGTATGTTTTTATGAACAATTATCATCAGCACTTTGCATGTCAATCGCAATTATCTATGGTCGCCTTTTTTCTTTACTATTTTTTGGACCTTCGCTTTATGGTGGCATCTCATACGGTGTTTCCATCATGCTATCAACAACCTTCCACTTTCTCTGTTTTGTAACTTTTGTTCTATTTCCATATGTACCCAATCCTCCCCCTCCATGTGGGCCACTAAGTGTTTCTAGCTCCGAATTTTGTCATTCCTTCGCCTTGCCTTCATTCCCATTCCGTTACGTCGAAACCTCTCATCGTTGATACGTGGGTATTTGTTCGTTGTTCCTTGCTCAGTCAATGGCGCTGCTGTGTTCTTGCATGCCCTTGGATGCACTTCTGTTTGGTATTAATAAAATGAGCTCAGCTCAGTTTTTTTCCTATATCCATATCTGTACTCTTACTAAAGTGTAAGGCGGGTCTCGCGTAACGCCCCCACCAGCGTCGACTTACATTGTTGGGAAAACGTCTGGGACAGGGGGGGCCGGGCCCAACAGAAACCTCTACTCGTGTGCCTCCCCTTTTTTTTTTTTCCCTTCTCGTGTGCGAGGTTTGGCACGGCGATGCGCCTGGGGAGGACTGCGATGCAACACGATGGGGAGGCCGAAGGGTCCCGAATGTTCTGTTGCGCAGCAGGCGGGTTTCGGGTCCGATAGGGCTGTAGGTTCCGCGTGCGGTCGGGTTCATACCGAAAGTGGCAAGCCACTGACTTTGCGTCTACTTTCAATGTATAGAATGTGAATTGACTCTGTTTTTTGGCTCAGATGACGACAAACAGGGCAAGGAGGGGGAAGGCGACTAGTGGGAGTAGGTGAACGGCGAACAGGAGGAAGAGCGGCAGGAGGAGGAGCGACGGACAGGAGGAAGAGTGGCAGGAGGAGGAGTGCGATGGGGAGAGGGAAGACGAGTAGTCAGGAGGGGGAGTACAATGGGGAGGAGGATGGCGAGTAGGAGGAGGACTAGCCGCATAGAGGAAAGGCGAAAAAGAAATGCCCGTGTATCTCCCCATGTTCTAGCGGAAGATTCATTCCATTTTGCACAGGAGGACGATTGCAAGCACGACGGACAGGACGATTGCAAGCACGACGGACAGGATGATGAGTGTGACAACAGGAAGGAGGAGGACGAGTCACATTTACTTTTTTCCCTGTGCGTGCCTGTATGGGCACAGGAATTGGCAGATCATTCCCCACTGAATGTCACAGAAGAGGACGATGCGTCCATACTCCTCGGAGCCTTGATGAAAGTGGATAGATCGAGACCGGAGGATCTGGTGCCTGTGGAGACCATACGTGGGGTGGTATTGTGGGCCCTGTGGACCCTGAGGAATGAGCGATGTTGACAGGGAACATCTCCACTGCTGCAGTTTACAAGCAAAGAGCTTTGGAGAATGTTAGAACTGCTCTACTGGCTGACCTGTATCGAAGCAGGCGGGCAGGGGAACAGAAGGAGAAAGGATTTTGGGCTAGATGGGAACCGTACTCGCAGCTGCTCACTCGGGATCTTCAGACGGGTCATAATGTGTTTCACTCACTGCTGACGCGCCATGCGCTGGCAACTGACGCAGAAGAGGAATCGGACTAGGAAGATGGACTTTCATGAAAGCAGCAGATTTGTACTATATTTAGACTAGGGTTGGAGAGTTAGGAGAACTAGGATACAACTAGAGTAGATGTACCATAATAGTTTAGACTCGCAGTAGGTAGTGCAAGGATCTGGGTCCTCGGCAGGCCTAAGGGGCCCCTGCTACAGATGTGCCCGCCCTAAGTGAAGGCGGGCCTAACAAATCACGAGAGGCCCTCGAGTGTCAATTTCGTATTTGGGGTCCAGGCAGTTGTGACGCGCCAGTTGGTTGAGGGAAAACACAGGCCGAGCAGCAAAGACCTTCCATGGCCTTCCAGGCCTTTCCGAAGATGCAGGCCCTGGACAAGAATCACAGCCTCATACACAGACAGTTGGGAGACCCAACTGAACGAGGCCCAGTAGCTGCATCAGAGGCGCAGCCACCTGGGGCCGACCAGAAGCTTCTGGGCCGAGGCCCACGGCAGTCAGGCTGCGAAGGCAGGCAGGCTCTTTCCATATAGGAGAGAGCTCGCTGCCTGGAAGGATATTCAGCACTTGCATGCTGGCGGCAGCGCTGCTGGAGCGGACACTCGTAGGCTGCTGCTGGCGCTGAGAGGCAAGGTGCTAGCGCGTGCGGTCGTGCAGGAAGCAGGGCGCTGCTGAGGCCAGCGCCATAGCGCAGCCTCCATAGCTGTATGGGCTTGGACTTCAGTGAGGCGCAGGGGTGGTCTTGGGGTGTACAAAGGGAAGACGCGGGAGTAAGTCAGGGGAGAGCGAGAAGGATGATGATGATGATGATGTGAGGGCACATACCTGGTATTGGCGATGGTCTGCATTGGGCGACATCTTCAAGTACTTCGCGAGCTTGCATTTTCAATTAGTAGGCAGACTGTAGCTGTGTAGGAAGTAGGTTGGGCGCCGAGCGCCAGTAGGGAGATAGGGCCTGGACACTCATGTTGGTGGTGGCGAGAGCAAGCTGTCATTGACATTGGTTTTCAGTGTTATGATTCTTCATTGGTGTTATATTGGTGCATTTTTGCTTTCTGCACATTGTGATACTATCTGGCCTTCAATGTGATTGTGCATTCTGGACATTGTCATCTCACGATTGCTCATTTTCCTTGCAATTTGGTATCGGAGCTGGTTCGAACTGCGCTTCATTGACTCTTCGCAATAGCTGTTTGGTGCTTCGCATGAGGTGTGGGGCAGTAATAAGGCTTGGGCGTTGAGTGATAGGCGGCCCAGGGTCGTGTGGGCGCGCCAAGAAGCTATGTGGTGACATTAGGGATGTACGTTCGATGATGAGAGCTCGCTGATGTGGCATTTAAGCCGAGGTGGAACTGCATTTTGCTGTTGGTTGTGCCGAGGCAAAGACCAGTCATCATAAATGCACATCAGGTTGCCGGTGAGAAATATGTGGTTGGGGGCAGCATTACGAGGTACGTTGCTCTCTTCCTTATCTACCCTCTTCATTACTTCTTGCCGTGAGGAAGTGAGTTTTGTCTTGAGAGTCCTCTCGATGTGAGGTGTCGCGAGCGCTCAACCTTGAGAGTCGACATTCTTCCTGGGCAGCAAGCTGGTGGGAGACGGGCGATGCCTCTGAAGGGCCTTGGACGAAGCACTCGGGTCACTCTCACCATGCCAACCCGCTGGGACTACACACATGCTTTGCCGCAAGTGCTTGGTTTTGCTGCTGCACAATAGAGGTTATGCAGGGCATGCCAGCCCTTTGAACAGACGCTCACCAGACCGTCTATAAATATTTCTGGTGGGACTCGGTGTTGAACCCTGGCTGTGATCGTTGTCCTGTCTGTGACGTTAAATAATTCCTGAGGACCTGGGGGGCTGTCCTTAAATAGATAAATTGCCATGCAGCATACATCTCCACAAGTAAACTGTTTTATTTTTGATTATTTAGTTGTGCAGACTTGCTGACAGCTGTCAGACAACTGCAGATAGGATAGAAACTCCCTTGCTGCATTGCAATCTATATTAGAGTAATCTAAAAATAGAACTAGTGTTACCTGTAGGCTCTGACATTAGTCGTTACTCACCACTTAACTGTTTCTCTCCAGGTCGACCGAAAATAATCGTATATCATATTCAGTTGGGTGTCACGCTAAGGTAGGGTTCAGTGTGAATTCTTGTTTAGATCACACGCCACTATGGCTCATGAGTGAAGCTGCTAGTAGTGAGGAGGAGTTGGTAGAAGATCTTAGGGTCACTCGTAGAACTACTCTCAGTCAACCTTTGACCTTCCTAGAGTTAGGTCCAGGAGAGGAAAGGAGGCTGCAGAGAGAAGCTAGGGAGAGGGTGGCATTGCAGAGGACGAGGGACATTGAGGCCAACGCCAGAGCCAGGAGTATAGCTAGCACAGGTGCGACTATGGCTACCTCTTCTACCATGTCACAGGCCTCTTCTCAGGCCTCTTCTCAGGCCTCTTCGTCAGGAATCAGTCAGAGTGTCTCTCAGGTTTCCGTTAGCCAAATTGTTGGCTTGCAAGTCAGCCAACAAACTTAACTCACACCGGAGGATTATGAGATCCTCCAAGCAGAAGAGCTTCATGAGGAACTGCAGCGGCAGTTGAGAGAGGCAGCAGCGTGGAGACAATGTGCTATCTTGA
>BFEA01000204.1:2122535-2145468 GCA_003427395.1 Chara braunii | reverse complement strand
CACAAAAGACAAAACATATGGCGGCGTATGTGTTCCATGTTCTAGCAGAAGATTCATTCCCCTCTTTCTTTTGTTTCCTTTCACTACGACAAGTGTCCCTAAGGGCCTTGCTTCACTCGTCACCACTTGCACAAAAGACAAAACATATGGCGGCGTACGGTTCCATGTTCTAGCAGAAGATTCATTCTAGTTTTGCACATTTTTAGTGGAGGGAAGCCCTGAAAAGCACGTGGTGAGTTGGCCTGCTATTGCCCAGAAACTCGCGTGCTCAGTGGTCCCGTAACTGCTGAAACACGGACCTTAAAGTGAATCAACAGCATATATACTTGGCGTGCCATGCCTTCATTATGGAAATGACTACTACCTCCTCGTTCATGGTAACGTGGCCCTTGCTGATTGTGTGTAGGGCCCTCTCGGATAACCCGCAGGGGGTTTGAAATAAATATTAATAAGGTCCTAAACCCCCCTGAAGACCCCCCATCCCCCCCAGACACACCCCCCCCCCCACCCCGAAACCAAAGTTTCTCAGCGGATTTGGGCTGTACTCAGCAAGCGCAGTACAGAGCCGAGCCGTCGGCTACCGCCGACCGGTCGACCCCGATCGGTCGGTACAATACGGTCGGCGGTCGGCCCGAGCGGTCGGCGGGGATGCAACCCTGCAAGTAGGTGATCGACAACACACTGTTGTTGATCCTCAGGATCCAGAGGCAATTGACCTCCCTGAGGAAATATGCATTGATACAAATCTTCCAGATATCATTGGTTGGACACCCGACCTCACTCAGCATTTGAATGATCACGAGTATCTGTCAGGCAGTGTTGTGTCCTAAAAAGGATGCGGCTTATCTTATCAATAACCTAATTATGGATGACCTCCCTGGAGATAACGGTATTAACCTGTCTATCGACAGCACGCCCTTGGACTCCTTGGGTCTGAATATTACTGTCAAGTACCTCAACAAGCTTGATTGCTAAGGCTTGCCACTGCACATTCTCCGCGTTAAGGACGGCATCCCAATCATGCTGCTCAGAAATTTGTGCAGCCATATGGGATTGTGCAATGGTACTCGGCTTATTGTCAACAAAACGATCCAAGGACGGCTCATTGAGGCAGCAATCCTGGCCAGTCGCAAAATTGCAGTCGTCCCTTGCCTGACTCTTGATTCAGAGGACTCCGCCGGTTTTCTCTGGAAACGCAGGAAGTTCCCAATTAGTGTTGTGTTTGCAATCACAATCAACAAGTCGTAAGGCCAGAGTGTTACCTGAGCTGGGTTGTACTTGGAAAAATCAGTTTTTGGCCACAGACAATTGTACGCCGGTCTGTCCCGTGCAGGCCATCCTGATGATATTCGTGTTGCTATTCCAGGCGGGTCCACAAGGACAAGGAATGTTGTGTACAAGGAGCTTCTGGTATGACTTGAGTCAAGAAGTGAAGTTCACGGCAATCATGCTTACTGACACAATTTTGTTTGTCTTTCGTCTGCTCTGTTGTGGCTTTTATTTTCCCCCTTTGCTCCACTGCGACAGGTTCCAGAACAGACATCACAGTACACTGAACAGTCTAACAACTCCCGAATGGCACGTGAGCAATGTGGAAGCCATCAGCAGAGTCCACATTCCGCGTCCACTGATGTCGATGTTTTGTGCGACACCGATGATGTCCGCTCGCTGGACGAAGACCTTGATACGCAACCACAGTCTCCGGCAGCATTTCGCAAGCGAGGATCAAAACACCGCAGACGCAGAATGTCCAGCAGCACCCCTCCAGAGACGTCCACCACTCCGTCACCGCACACCTAAACTCCTTATCGTCCATCTGTTGACATCCAGCAACGTTCTCCATCAGACCCCAAAGAACAGCGACCAAACTCATCAATGCCTAAACCACACTCAGCTCCCAACATCCTGCACTGGATCAGCATACAAACAACAGGTTGCAAACGGACCCACAAGGTGAGAACGGTCATCCCGTCCGCAATCCGGCGACCTCTGCTGATAAGCAGACAGTGCAAGCACCACCCACCCCGTTCGATCATTCATTGCATGCGAGCACACCGCATAGGCCTACAACTACCCCACTGCCCACTGCAAGTACACCTCACCTGCACCCCATGCATCTTGCAAGCAGCTCACAAAACCCTCTGCCAAGAATGAGGAATGCAACGCTCCCTGCTGATGACGACAAAGTCCAATCATGCATTCGATGAGAGCAAACTGCATTGCCCTTTATCTACTTCGCTGCCTACGTCAAGGGCGCCTCACCAGCAGCCGATGCATCTTCCAACCAACTCACACAACTCTCTACCTGGAATGAGTGATCCGACACCCTCTGCTAATAAGAACAGCGAACCCCAGTCCAATCATGCATTGCATGTGAGCATGACGGATTGCCCTTCATCTACCCCCATCTCAACTTTGAGGACGCCTGGCAGCACCCACTCCATCTTGCAACCAGCTCACATAACCCTCTCCCAAGAATGGCGAATCAGTCGTGCTCTGCCGATGAGGACAGAGACCAAGCACGACCCTCCCAGTCCCATCATCAGTGCATGGAAAGACATCGCATTGCCCTACACCTACCCCCCTGCACTCGTCAAGGCCACCTGGCCAGCATTCGATGCAAGCGGCTCACAAAAGCCTGTGCCTGCAATGAGGAACGGATTCTTGCCGACAGGCACTATTGTCTGGCATGAGTTGAACTGGTGGGGCAGTCCTATCTGGTTAGATAGAGATCACACAGTTCAGCTTGATCCCAATCTTATTCACAAGTTCAAACTGTGGTCAGACATTCTGGACAACGTTGGTGGGATGCTGTTTCAGCATTTCTTCGATCAGCCAGGTGTCGAGCCAGCTGAACACATTTGGCAAGATTTTCTGCTGGCCAGAGGAGCCATCGAGCGTGCTTTCCTCCAGTGTCCGGCAAATGTTTTGCAGATAATGGCAATATGGACGATCCACAGGTACTTATCCTAAGGATTCTCGAGTGGGAATACAGCACTCTTCCTCTATCCCTGATTATGCGGACTTATCGTTGAGTACAGCAACATCTTGCATGACGATTATGTGCCATTTGAAAGATTTAGGTACGCCAAACATGAATTCCTTGCTGATCAACTTCCAAAGGAATGCAGGGTTGACAACCCGTACACCAGAGCTTGCAGCAAGTCCTGTCCAATCGCTCGAGGAGAAACATTGGGTTTCCCTAGCATACATTCAGTGACGCACACGCGAAATCGAATCACAGTCTGGTCTGGTGGAGGTCACCAACAAGAACCCCGCCTCTGGATTCCAAACCCAACAAACCAACCCATGCCAAAAGTTTCCACTCCCCCACCTGCTCCTCATCATGTTCGATGCGGTCTGTTCTTGCCAGTGACTCCACTGCCTTTCTCATTTCCACTGATGCAATCACAGCAAAGCCCTGCTCCTCCTCCCGTCGAATCTCTGCCTCCACCTTCAATAGACACTGACTGGCTCAAACCACTCTCTTCTCTACACCCTTTGCAAGCAATCAATGCACTGTCAATGACTGATGCCAATCACAGGTTGCATTGTTGCAACAGATAAGTACGGTGCTGGGTACGAAGGTTGACAACACTGACAAATGGAGTGCTCTTGAAGCTGTGATGTATGCTGAGTAATACTATCGCCAAGGCCACGATGATGTCACGACTTTCGACCAATACAAGATGGCTGCCGCCTCCTACATTGCACTGCATGAGCAACTGCGCGGTTCACTTTGTCCACAGGGAGCTTCATGACAGTGTCATCAAGCATCATTGCCATGATGCAGATATTCTATCTGTCCGATCTTCTCAGCAGCCTGAACCTCATCGACTTCACTTGGCATCCCATGGACTAGAGAGAGAGAACAAGAAAAAATGGGCTCGAGCAAACACACACACACACACACACACAAACAAACACAAACACACAGAGAGAGAGAGAGAGAGAGAGAGAGAGAGAGAGAGAGAGAGAGAGCAAAAGGACAACATGAGTGATAGTCTAGGAGTCATAGAGAGAAACTGGGAGCACTGCCGCAATTCTACGATATACTAGCGGGTCAATGTTTTTCCGCTCATTCTCAAGATACACTCTCTCCTGGGTTTGGAATGTGATGCAGGGTTATAAGAGACATATCAATAGAATGCTGTAACAATCATTCTCCTGTGACCTGCATTTAAGACATTGTTGTCCTGCAAAACAATAAATCATCTTCAACATGCTCTGTTCTGCTCTTTGAATGACACATGTTACCACTTCTTCTTCTACATCTTGCAGTTTTTTGGTTGAGTCGAATTTGTCACCATACCCAGTTTTCCTTTTCGTGCTCACTCTGTCCCAATTGCGAAAGAATTTTTTGTCGACTTTTGTCTTCTTCCTAACAAATGTTCGGTACCATCCCCAAGATGTTCCTTCACAGCAAATCTTCCTCAAAGTTTGCAACGCATCGAGCGCGTTAGTACACAGCTGGAGGTATGTACATCTCACACGCAATTCCTATCACTGTCCTATCCACTTTTTAGTGCCTGAGCAGTGGCTGTGTTGTACTGGATGTTTGCCATTGTTCGTTGACACTATTCAGTGAACGACAGTCCTTGACAAATGCCGGCGAGACTCTCGGTACACCTATCACTCTGGAAAGCCATTGCTCGTCTGTGCATGTGTGTGTGTGTGTGTGTGTGTGTATGTGTCTATGTCTCGTCCGTGACTTCTGGCTATGCACACCCATATTGCCCAATGAATATAGGAAAACTACATGGAGGGAGCACCAACATGCAGAAGGCTAGTTCTTACCATTAACCAGCTCCCTGACGGGCAGTCCCATCCTATTCCCTGACCTGCGTGATTATCCCTGGCCTAACAGATCATCTTCATTGTAAGAGCTGGTTATGCTTTGGCCGCTCCATTCCGACAAATTGTAGGTCCTTACTAACATGTGGAACTCAGACCACCTGTTTCATTTCCTCAACGCTGTTTTGAGGAGTTCATCACCCGTCCACACTCACTTATATCACCTGTTTCATTTCCTTTATTGTATACCAAATGCAATGACTTCCACAAGCCTAACTCTCGCGGGCAGAGCTGAGCTGGCTTATCTTGTGTGTTCTTATGGACTACATCACAACATCGTTTTTTTCCCTCTCCTTTTCGCGCTTATAGAAAAGGGCAAAGGCCTCGAGATATCACTCGTGATCTGACTGGCCCAGGTAATTTAAGAATTTCAATCTAGTTCCATCTGGATTCAAACTCAGGTCTGTATCTCAACAGTTCAGGGTGTACCAACTGAGATAGGCCCATTGGTACACATCTTGCCATCATGAGTCTGTGCTGCATGACCAACAATGTTTATCAGAGTATCACATCACAATGTTTCATGGCCATAATGTCTTGTTTAATGTTCAGTATGCCCATTGCAGTAACTCGGCTTGAATCTGCATAAGCTGTGGGCTCTAGGTCGTCACTTTTGGTCAAAGGCCTGGCACAGGGGTCAAAAGTCACGCCCTAAGTCTAAGAAGGGCCTGGGCAAAGGCCTAAGGCCAAGGGGTACCCAGCGGAGGGCCGAAACCAGCATTCAGAGGCCCTATGAGGAACAGTTGACTTTAAGAAAGTCGACAGTCAACCCCCAAAGGTCAAAGTCAACCCGCTGGTCAGACACGACTGCAGATCAAATGCGCATCGTTGGTTGTCTGCAGGTATCCAGAAGAATCCGGTCCAAGTGGGACGCGTGGGAAATCTGCAACTGTACAGCATCCAGGCCATTGGCTTCCGATTGATCTGGGCCGTTGACCCCAGGAGCCCAGAGGCTGGTCAACGTGAGTCGACAGTATAAGTTGAGGCCAGAGGCTGGTCAACGTAAGTCAACCGTATAAGTTGACCCAGCCCCTGCTTGGAGATCATTCTGCCTGGCGCTGGCTTGTTGCTGGTGCGACGATGCAAGGCTGCTGGAGCTTTATGCTGGCGCCAGATTCTGTGTGTGGACGTCAGCCTTGAGGGAGATTATGCTGATGTGGCCATAGCCACATTGATTTCGACATTGGCAGGAGTGTCGGAGAGGAAGAGGAGGATCAGGACTGTGAGATTGGTGTGTGTGATGAGGAGAAGCTTACCTGGACTTACCTGTGACGTCACGTGCGTTGATACTTGTGAACACTCCCCTACTCCTCCTCTCAGTCTCTTCTCCCCCTCTCCTCATTCTCTTCTTTGAGTTTGAGACATTGGGAGACTACATGTACGACGGGCATGGTTTCATAAATGCTTTTTAGAGACATTAATGCTGCGCTTTGTCAGACTTGCATTTCGACATTCACGAGCTTCTCATATGTCTGTGTTCATTGCAATTCGGCATCAGAGCGACATCTTCCTTCCTCGCTATCTGCTGGTTGAGACATTGTGCGTGACTATGATGATGATGGTGATGATAATGACGAGGATCTGAAGTGTCGACCGTGGAGGAGAAGAGCGGCGTTGTCTATTCCTATTGCTGCTTGATAACTGACCGGCTGGCTGGTATACCCAGTGCCTGTTGGCGCGAGATTCGCTGATGTGGCACTGGGGAAGAGACTGGCGAGAGAGTGCTGACGTGGAAGGGGGAGGAGGGAAGACACATACCCGCTGACGTCGATATTCCTTCGACGCTGACGCTGGTAGTGGCTTGCTGACATGGCAGGCTTGATACTGCTATTGAACTCCCCTCCTCCAGAGGTGTTTCTTGCTAACATGGCACGCTGCCTACTGAGGTGGCAGCGCACATAGGTGCTGATGTGGCACCTTCCTGAGGAAACAGCGAGTAACACAGGTTGACGCGGCATTTTCCAAGTGGCATTCCAGTGAGCAGATACGATTCTGAGTGGTATTCCACTGCTCACGTGCTCCAAGTAGTATTTCGGTTCAGCACAAGATTATGCTGTAGTGCCACGGGCCAGGGCATGTGTCTGGTCACACAGCTATCTGCAAGAAGACAGCAAAGGAGAGAAGCTAACAGTTGTTTGTTTGGGTGTGTTGCTGATTGGTTCTCTATACTTACCTGTTGTGGGCTGTCTTATGGATGGCTGCGGACTCGCCATCGTGTGTGTTGTCTTGATCTCACTGGTCGTGGCTGCGGAACCTGCACAGTCTCTTAGAGTAAAACATCATCCGTCAAAACTAGCAGATAATAAACTTAGAAATTTGGAGAAATTCCGATCCTGCATTTAATTCTTTTATTTCTTCATTTCTTGCTGTATTACTAGAACCCGTTTGTATTGAGGCCGTGCAATCTACAACTGGCTTTTTAAGTTCATTGTGCGACATTCTCATTTGCAAAACCTTTGGACTTGGTTGTGGACATCCATCCTGACTAGGTTCATCCCTCTCTTCTTCTTCCCTTCCCCATCTCTTTCACTTGCTTTGCTGATCAAGAAGAAGTGGAGGACAAATTGATGACAAACGGCAGCAAATGCTGGGCCGTCTTCGCCAACTGATCATCGAGTTGCACGACGCTGGTCCAGATGCTGAACAGCATGCACACAGCCAGTTCGATCTACGTGCCACAGAGGATGAACTATTGAAGGCTGAAACTGCTGTTGGGAGGCGTGCAATAACCATTGATCGAGCTCGTATGAGCCTCGATCGTTTCGTTGCCGAACAGTTTGCAAAGATAGTGGGGCTCGAAATCAAAGAGGAACAGAAGAAGGAACCAAGTGAGAAGAAAGAAGAACCAAAATTGAGTGAAAAGATTACAGATGTCACCATTAAGCAACTGCAAAATGCTTTGGAAGCAGAGATAAAGAAGAAGGAAGCCTATCAGAGACGACAAAAAGATAAAAAACAGCAGGAACGAAAAGTTGAAGAAATAAAACAGAAAATTAATATTGGTTCAGAAACTCATTTGGCGTCCGTAATGCAGAACATGATGGCCTATCTTGCACATATGGAAACCGAAATTGATCACGTCACCGCCGAACTAGAGACACTGACCAGACTTGTTAAAGGAAAGAACAAGGTGGTGCAAGAAGAGAGAGAATAAAAAAAGAAAGAACCACCGAAGAAATTAATGAAGGACGTCATGAAAACCCGTTTACCCAAAGAACCTGAATCTCCCAAGAATGGAACGACAAAGAAAGAAGATGAAGGGGAGAAACCAAAGAGGAAAGAAAAGGTGAAAATGACATTGCCTTTTACCTACAACGGAAAGAAAGGAGAGCATTTGTTGGTTTGGATTGCCGAGATTTAGACATATTGTTCGACCACCCCTGTCGTCGAAGATAGCCAGGCGGCTTTCTCCACTTCTTGCCTTGGGGAAGTTGCCAAGGAATGGGTGTTGTCTGAGCCCAACGCTGCTGGCTTCGAAGACATCGACGACTAGGCAAAGACAATGACTCTACGGGAATTTCTTCGGAAAATACAAGAGAGATTCCTCGAGAAGACGACCGCCGACAAGGCCTTCGACGAACTAACCACGATGGGGCAAAAGCGTTTGACAAGTGTGGATACTTTGTCTCTAGAAGTTGATCGTCTCCTGCAAGTACCTGGAGTGAACCTCCAAGACAACCAATTATTGTACAACTTCTCACGCCTCTGCCTGAACCAATAAGGGGTCAACTTGTGGCTGAGGCAAAGTCAGGGAAGTATAACTATCAGCAATTTTGAGACCTTGCTCTTCAGCGAGAGCAAAGGCTCGTATGTTAAGTGTTGTAAGGGGGGGGCAGTCAGGTGGGAACGGGAAAAGAATTCTATGGAGACAGAAACGATAGGACCACCTCCTTGTCCTTTTTGACGATGAGATGATGGACAGGTGGCCCCTCGAGGAAACCGAGGGTGGGTTCAGCAACGGCAACGAGTGGGGAAATGGTGACATCACTACCGTGGTGGCCAACAAGGGTGACACCTACAATGGAGGAGTATGGAAGAAGAGGGCACGCCCCTTTCCTGAACATCCTGGCATAGCTTCGGGGAAATCCTGGGAGAAAATGAACATAACGCAGAAGGTGTGGCAGGATCGAATGGACAATCACCAGTGCCTCAAGTGTGGCACTGAGGGACACATCATTGCATGGTGTCCCTTGATTCGGAACCCAAAAGGGAGTGGCCAGTAGGAGTAGCATTTGCTCCTGCTGAGCTGGAAGGTTTGGATAATGATGTGGCGCCCCAAAACCCTTTGAGCCCTCCAACGGGCATGACAAACCCTCACCCATATTGCCTTGAACATGTGTTGTGTGGAGTCTCACTGGGTGAGTCCCTTGAGGAACTTGGAAACAAATAGTGAATCTGAGAAGTTCATGGGCTAAGAAAGCCAAAAACAAAGGCGAATTGATGCTTGCACACGTGGACATTGCTAAACACAGATTGGTGCTTTACTTGATTCTGGGTCAACTAGGTCCTACATATCCGAAAAAGCCATCAAGAAGATGCATCTTGGTATGAGGGTCATAGAGTTGCTTAGGCCTGTCGTGTCAATGCTTGCAAACCAAAGCACCATAACAGTCTCGCATTGTGGGGAGAGTGAAATGTTACTTTAGAACTCACGAAGAGAGGAAGATTCTACATGAGGTACCATTTCTGATTGAGAAGAACTTACCCTTTGACATGATTCTGAGGATGGATGGGCCTGAGGAGGTCGATCGGGATATCCGGTACAAAGAAAAAACTGTTAAACTAAGAAATGAAAACCAAGAAATGAAATTAATAACGTTATTTCATAAATTTGGATCAGACTCGTCACTGTCTTTTTGTTGCATGACCTACCTTTCAAAGTATGGTAACGAAGAAGAAGTTGGTATAGGAAGTGATGATGGTACTCGTCAAGAATGTGGGTGAGTGCTCTACTTCCTACCCTACTTCTATTGAGAAACTTCTTGGTGAGTATAAGGACCTGCGAACTGAACCTGCAGGAGTAATTGAGAGAACTATAAAACACACAATTGAGATAATTCCCGATAGTAAGATTCCCAAAGAACCGATTTACCGCATGTACCCCCAGGAATGAGAAGAGTTAAAGAAAACAATTGCAGGAACTTACTTTGTGCCCAAAAAGAAAGGTGAGCTCAGACTGTGCATCGACTACCAAGGGCTGAAGTCCATAACTGTAAAAAATGTGGAACCTCTTCCACGGATCGATGATTTGCTTGACCAACTGCAGAGTTGCAACTATTTCAGCAAGATCAATTTGAGGTAAGGCTACCATCAGATCAAGGTGGCCCCTGAGGATCAACACAAAACGACGTTTCGAACGAGGTATGGTCACTATGAGTTCGTAGTCATGCCTTTGGTCTTACAAACGCCCCTGCAACCTTTCAACGGTCAATGAATGAACTATTTCGTGAGTGGCTCGATCAGTTTGTAGTTGTGTATCTCGACGACATCCTCGTCTACAGCAAGACGTTGGACGACCATGAGAAACATTTGCAAATGGTCCTGCATAAGTTGCGCGAGGGTAACTTCAAGTTGAACCCTAAGAAATTAGAGTTTGCAAAATCCGAAGTTTTATTCCCTTGGACATGTCGTAAACGAAGATGGACTAAGGCCATAAGAGAGAAAAATTTATGCAATCAAGGATTGGCCTAAGCCAAGGAACCTAACGAACTGCACTCCTTTTTAGGATTGGCAAGCTACTATCAGAAGTTCGTGAGGAACTTCTCTAGTATAGCAGCCCCAATGAGGAGGCTATTGAAGAAGGGTACTATTTGGCTATGGAATAAATATTGTGAGTATGAAGTATGCCGACTCACTACCTTGATCTCAAGATTGTTGATCCCTCACTCTTCTTCGTCACCATCGGTGCAGTCTTGCAGCAAAATGATGGTAAGGGGTACATACCAATTGCGTTTCTCTTGCCCCCTACCCTATGAGAAAGTGGCTAATGCCACCTATGAGAGAGAGTTGTTTGCTTTGTTGGAGGCGATAACTACGTGGAAGCATTATTTGTTGGGCAGACACTTCAAGGTCTACTCAGACCATGAAACACTAGAGTGGCTCAAGAGTCAAAACACAACCACGACTATCTGATAAACTAGCGCGATAGTCTACGTTCATAGATACCTTCGACTTTGAGCTGAAGACCATCAAGGGTAAGTACAGTGTGGTAGCTGATGCTCTCTCCCGTAGATTTGACTTCTTTGGAACTATTGTTACTTACCTCGATATTGGAAGCGAATTGAAAGATAAACTCAGAGATGGGTATGCTAAAGACAGAATATGGCAACCTAATAGAATCTCAGAAAAGGAACTGTGAACCCTTCCCAGTGTATAAGATGATTGATGGCATACTCTTCTTATATCGCAGCAGCATACAACAACAGTGTTTGGCGTAAACTCAACAGTTGTGGCTCTCGGTGGTACCAGATAGAACCAACAACCGCGCTAGTAGCTCAGGAGAGCAGCAGTCTCGCCATCCCGAACACTCGGGCCAGTAGGAGTGTTAGCCGCTCTTACTCAGTCTGAAGTGGTAACCTTACCTTCTCCATTTCAGACGAACGCCAAGGCTATTGACCCAGTCATCGCTCGTCAGACAGATCTAGACCAATCAATGCTTTGTTTGATGGATGTGTCTGAGACCTTAGAGGAGTTAGAAAATGAGTGGTCCGAGAAGGACCCTAGAGACTCTTGGGCGATGTTAAACAAAGGTCCAAAAGGTTAACACTTCGTGGTAGAAGTCAATGTAGGTGGCCGAAAGTTTGGCGCCTTCGCAGACATAGGTTCTACGCGAAACTTCATCAGTCCTGCTTGTGTGGACAGGCTGCACTTAGGGGACCAAGTGCAGCGGCTTAGCAGATCTGTAGCATCCGCCTTAGCCAACAAACACTCTATGTTAGTAAAAAAGACTATGTCAAGGACGTAGTCTGCACCTTCTCCTATGGAGGGGAACTGAGACATAAAATCCCATTCCTTGTTAGGGACGAACTGCAATTCGACATGTTACGAGGCATGTACTACCGCGAGGTTGGATAGCCTCAATTCGATTGTGATAGGAAGGTGATGATCCACAAGTTGCCAAATGGAAGGATTGTTAGGCTACAATAGTTTAAGGCTAGCAAACTAGTGGAGAACTATGGTTGCATGTGTGTGTCGTCTTTCTATTACTACAAGCAAATTGCGAGGAAGGTATGTACTTAGTCTTTGTCTCTGAGAAAGGGGAGGTGGTAAAATCACCCCCAGAGATAGAAGCAGTCGTTGCTCATAATTCAGACCTTTTTGAGGAGCCTAGGGGCGTGGTGGAAAGGGAGATTGTCCATGCGATAGAAGTTGTTCCCGGTAGAGCACCTAGACAACGAATCTATAGGATGTCTCTTGCAAAATTAGATGAGCTCCGCCGTCAGCTCAAGGAGCTCACAGAGAAGGGCTGGATCCAGCCAAGTACGTCCCCCTACGGAGCGCCAATTTTGTTTGTTCCGAAGAAAGTGGGGACCCTAAGGAGGTGCATTGACTATAGAGGGCCTGAATGCCATCACAGTTAAGAATGCATAGCCCCTACCACGCATTGACGACATCTTGGATAGAGTGCATGGATGCCGGTACTTTACTAAGATAGATCTAAAGTTCGGATACCATCAGATTGCTATTAGACCTGAGGATCAACACAGAACCGCCTTTCAAACCAGGTACGGTCTGAACGAGTTTGTGGTGATGCCCTTTGGCCTATGCAATGCTCCTGGGACATTTCAGCACGCAATGAACCGGATCTTTCATGAGTACTTAGACAAGTTTATCGTTGTGTACCTCGACGGTATTCTTATCTTTAGTAAGACTGTAGAGGAGCACGCTGAGCACGTGAAAACAGTGTTAGGTCTCCTAAGATAGCACCAGTACAAGGTCAACTTGAAGAAATGCGAATTTTGTCGCACCAAGATCTTGTATCTGGGTAATGAGATTTTCGTCGATGGTTTGAGGTCGGGTGATGCTAAGGTGGCCAGCATATGTGACTGGCCCAGATCTCAGTCTGTGACTGAGGTGAGATCATTCTTGGGGATGACAGGCTATTATCGTCCATTTGTGAAAAATTACAACACGACAGCCTCCCAATTAGGTGAGCTCTCATGCCTCGACACCCCTTGGGAGTGGACCGAAGAGTGTGAGGCAGCCTTCAAGAGGTTGAAGTATGCCCTGACGCACTACGAAGCCCTCAAGCTTCCGGATCTTGAGCAACCCTTTGTTGTGACCACAGACGCCAGCCAATATGGCATAGGCGCAGTCCTTGCGAAGAAGGAGGGGAAAAAGTTGAGGCTGATCGAGTACATGAGCAAAAAGATGTCATCTCGGAAGTTAGCTAACTCCACGTATGAGCGTGAGCTCTATGCCCTCTATAGAGCACTAGTCCATTGGCGACACTACCTCCTAGGAAGATTCTTTTATGTAAGATCTGACCATGAGATGCTGCGCTGGATCAAGATACAACCCGTGCTCTCCGACGCACTTAAGAGGTGGATTGAAGTCATAGACATGTATGACTTCAAACTTGAACCTCTATAGGGAGAGTAAAATAAAGTGGCTGACGCACTATCGCGCAGGATAGACTATCTGGGCGCACTAGTAACTGAGTTTGGAATAGCTGACGGTGTAACTCGATCCATGGTGGAAGCCTATCGAGAGGACACAGTCATGTCTGAGATCATTCGCAAACTGGAAGGTAAAGATAAGGCTACTTTCGATGAGTTTGTGCTGGTTGACGGCTTGCTGTTTCTTGAGAAGGCTGGGAATAAACGATTGTGTGTTCCGAATAGAGAGTTTTGTGTAGTCTATTTTTAGGAGAGTGTCACAATGCGACTAGTCATTTTGGCTATAAAAAGACAGCAGCAAACTTAGTGCAGAAATTTTGGTGGCCCACAATGATGGATGATGCAAAGAAGTACGTAGGAACTTGCCAAGTTTGTCGGCGTGATAAGCCTCGGACACAGGCACTGCTTGGGCTGATGGCCCAGGTCAAAGTGTATCCATGGATTTCATGGATACCCTTGTGACCAGCAAGAGCGGTAAACGGCACATCTTTGTCATTGGGGACAGATTCACGAAGTATGCTAGACTAATCGCTATGCCTGAGACAACTAGAACTGACCACGTCATCAAACTATTTATGCACAACTGGGTACGTGACTTTGGTCTCCCTAAGTCTATTGTAAGTGACAGGAATGTTAGATTCACTAGTCAACTGTGGCAAAGTACGACCCAACAGATGGGTACTCGACTACAAATGACATCAGGAAACCACCCTGAGTCAAACGGTCAGGTTGAACAGATGAACTGGGTAGTGCAGCACTTGCTTCGACATTACATTAAACCAAATCAGGATGACTGGGACGAGAAATTACCCCTCGTCACCAGCCTGTACAATAATGTCGTGCACAACACTACCAACATGACTCTAAACCAACTGCACCTTGGTTGGAAGCCTCGATCTGCATTAGACTTCTTGTTGCCTGAAAATCAGCCAACTGCAGCCTCTGGCAGCATAGAGTTTGCTGTCAAGTACGAACATATGTTGCAGCAGGCTGTAGGACAAATCAAGAAAGCTCAAGATGCCATGGTTGCATCTGAGAACAGACAAAAACGACCATCAGAGTGTCAGGTAGGTGAACGAGTCTGGGTAAAGTCATCTGAGTTGGGGCAAGAACTAGGAATCTCACGTAAACTGATGCCACGGTACTTTGGCCTCCGGGAAGCTCTTGATATAGTGGGAGATACACCAGACGGGCCATCATATGTCATTCGTACCCTTGGACACCTACGTACCCACCCTGTCTTTCATGCATTAAAGTTGGCACGTTTCTCTGTCACTGATCAGTTTCCCTCCAGGAGATCGATGCTGCCCCCAACCATGGACGAACATGTGGACATTGACGACATCATTGAGCACAAGCTGATGTCGGTACCAAAGCCTCCAGGCAGGGGACACCCTTCGAAACCGAAGATGCAGTATCGAATGCGTTTCAGACATCATACGGATCCTAAAGAAGATCGATGGTTCACTAGAGAGGAATTAATGAAGACTGCTCCCCAAGTCATCACAAGTTATGAACAAAGTTTGAAAGGGAAGCAGCCTGCTGTGTACCGACTTCTCAAAGGACTATCGAAGTTAAGGAGGAGGGAGTGCGAGGGTTTGATCCCTCGGCACAACCGCATAAGGCCCTGCATGAGGCACGTGCCCGCCCTAAGTGAAGGCGGGCCCCTGAATTCGTCAACTTTTGCAAATTTGGGTCGACACGAGACAGTTGCCACGCGCCAGTTGGTTACATCCGCCCAGCACGTGAGAATGGGAAAGGTTCCTGAGCCTTCCAGGCTCACCCTCAACGTGGCCAAAGAAGGGGACGTCGGATGTTCCTGCCTGGGTGGTTGGGCATGCCTAACCAATTCGGTCCAAGGCCACTATTTGAACGGGCTTGGGCACAGACACTTTGGCCAGGACTGAAGCTACTGGAAACTCGATCTCACGTGACGGGGCAAGGCAAAGCGCCCACCACTTTCCACATAGGAAAGGGACGGGCGCCATAGGGGGCATTCGGGCACTTGCATTTGCGGGTGCAGCGCTGCTGGAGCATCAGCTCGTAGGCTGCTAGCTGCGCTAGCGTAAGTGCGCGGGCGCACGCGGGCGTTGTGAGGTGTAGGGCGCTGCTGAGGGCAGCGCCATAGCCCAACCCTTCATAGTCAGGCTTCGGGCTTGGATGGTCAGCAGGTGGTGGTGGTCTTCGTGTATGGGAAGGAGGTGTGGGTAGAGAAGACGAGGGAGAGTGATAGAGAGAGATGAGGATGATGATGTGAGGCCACGTACCTAGTCTTGGCGATAGTCTAGAAGGGTCGACATCTTCATGTACTTCGGTTTTGCTGCTGATGTCAACAGTTGCATTGTCAATTCGTAGGTTGGTAGTAGTTGTGTGATAGCAGTGTGTGGGCGCCGAGCGCCAAGTAGGAGAGGGGCTCTGGATACTTATGTTGGTGATGCGAGAGTATGCTCTCATTGACACTTGGATTTAGTGTATTGGTTCTCCATTGGTGTAATATCGGTGCAATTCTGCTTTCTGGACAGTGTCGGACTTCCTGGCTTTCAATGTGATTTTGCAATCTGGAATCTGTCATTTCGCTATTGCTCATTTTCCTTCCAGTTTGGGCTTTCTTAATATTCTCTTTCACTTTCGCAATATCTTGCTCATACAAAACTGCAAATTCTCGGGCTCCTGGGTGCAACCCTTGGATCTGGTCCCTTGTTAGAGGGTCAATAGGCCTTTCGGATTGCCGGCCTTTATGTAGTGCATTCAGTGCTCATCCTTTTGTTGTGTGAACAATGTTATTATATCTTAGGCAGGTTCCCATCCCAGTCCACTTGGTCTGATCTCACATACATGTGCAAAAGTTGTTGGCATAGTTTATTCATTTGTTCTGTCTGTCCATTTGTTTCTAGATGTCTCCCTGACGACATGGTTAGTCAAGTGCCATATGCGCTCATCAACTTTTGCCATTGTCCCCAATGAATGTTACATCTCTATCAGATACGATAGTCTTAGGAAACTCGTACTCGAAAACTCGTGGCATCTGGAATTTCTGGATAACAAGTTCGGTTTTAGCGATACTCATGAAATCGGTAGAGATAGACTCACCTGGTCCGTTGGGGATGGGAAGTGGTCTCAGTTGTCCCAGTGGATTCTCATGGGACGGCTTGTTCCTCTGGCACACGACAAGTTCTCATGTAGGTTAGTGTGTCTTCTTTCATTCCTTGCCACTCAAACTGTTCCCAAACGTTACCAAATGTCTTCTTGAAGCCAAACTGGCCTTCAGTGTCATGACATTCACCAAAAATCAGGCTCTTCACTACTTCATCGTGGGGACTGCAAACTTGTTGCTCGCTTTTGTCTATCAAGAAGAGTATGTCATTAGTCACCTTAGTCTGGGACGGGTTCGAGGTTCGTTGTCGTACCAAGTACCCTAACAAGGGTATTTGGCATACTTTTTGCAGGTCACACTCGACACATCTTTGTTTGTAGTTGAGAGTGTTCGGTGTAGCCGAGGCGCGGTCTTGATGTGGGGTCGGTAAGATTGGATTGGGAGAGGACCAGCGTGTGAATAAGAGGCATGCAAAGACGTGTCACATAGGACCGTTGATACGGACGGCAAACCGCGTACGCTCACAAGAAAGTTAAATTCTCACCGTGAAACGCGTGCAAGGTGCCTGACGGCTAGGCGCAGCCCTTTGGTGTGCATGGTGTCAAAGGCCAGCCAGCGTCAAAGGAGCGACGCTGTACGATGGAGAACGCAGCAGGGGTGAGGGTCCGCAGGACTATCCCTCTCAGTTTTACCACCAATCCCGGGCGCGGGCCCAACAACGGGACCGAGGAGGGGCCAATGATTTCCCCTCTCCCCTCCAATCCTCTATCTTATTTACTTCCTTGTTAATTTAATTTTTTATTATTAATTTTTCGAATCCTCTGCTGGAATCCGGGCCCGGTACCGGTTGCGGGACCGGCATTAGACCCAAGAGCCTAACTCAATTGGTGCACCCCTGGACTGTTGAAATATAGGCCTGAGCTTGAACTCCAGTTGGATTAGATGAGTGAAATACTACGATCTTGAGTTGCCTATGGTCGGCCAGTTCGGAGAGAGTACCTCCCAGCTGGAGTTGCGGTCAGGTACATTTAGGAAGTTCAACGTACTAGCGAGAGTGCGTCCTCGCGAATAGCCAAGATTTTGTTACCTTCGAGTTGGCTTTATTTCTATTTTTTTAACTTTGATTTTTCTGCCTTTTTTCTTCTGACGTTACTCTTGCTAGTTGCTCTTGCCCTTACCATGGGATGGACCTGGCATCCCTTGGCCAGATTCATCCCACGGTGAATCACTAGGGCAAACTTTGAGAGACGAATAAGGCAGCAGGGCATAAAGGACAACTACAAAGTTGAGTGGCTGACGGACCGCGTGGTAGTGAGCAGTGTTGACGAGGAACGCGAGCGCTAGCAAGGGAGAAGAGAATGATGACGTCGACAACAAGATGGAGTCGAAGGCGATGGAGGAAACGAATGTGATAGGGTGTGAATGGCATAACTCGTCTGATTCTCAACCGAATCAAACGAACCAAAACTTGAAATCAAGGTTATGAAGTGAGGCGAATGCGATCGCAACATTCGTTTTTGTGTTACGATGTTATTTTGGTCGGTGTAGGCATTAGGGGCTGCGCGATGTGTTGACAAAAACGAGAGGAAAAAGTAGGATCAGGTTGTACCTTCCCCTGGTCCAAGGGAAGGTTCATTCTCATTTTGTATATACAGTGGGCTATAGAAGTGCTGCTTGCCATATTTGTCATTAAGATTTTGTAGGTATACATCGTGATCCCACTGCTGTTTGCCATTCTGCTCATTGAGATTGAGGTGCTGATCATCGTGTTGCTCTAAGGAGCCGTCCTCCTCGAATTCGTGGACGTCTGCTTGAGGCTCATGGTCATGCATGTCAATGCTACTCATTGTCAGGGTCTCATAGGAGGTCGTCATCGTCCCTACAGTCGACTTCATTCCACATGGCCATCTTAGTCGTTTGAGTGGGCGCAGTGACGACGGACTCCAACAACATGTATCTTCCCATGTTCTATCGGAAGATACATTCTCATTTTGCACATTTGGTGAGTAGTGGAGGGAGGCCTATAACTACCCGCCTTCTTCATCACCGCACGGCCACTCCTCCCGGTGGTCATGATCGTTGCGCTCATCCTGAGCGCCATCTTCATGCTGCTCATGGTCATCGACGCCACCCTGTTCGTTGTTCTGTTCATGGAAGTAGGCACGAAGTGAAGTTCATCGTCGTGCTGGCCGTTGCGTCCATCATCGGGGTCGAGGTGTTGATCGTCCGGATCAAGGTGGTGATCGTCGTCGTTCGTGATCGCGTTGATCATTGTGTCCATCGTTGCCATGGTCGCCCTCCTCACAGGGTAGCTCTTCCTCATGATAGTGTATTCACCCGGCCAAGGTATCGATCGGGTTCATCAAGGAGCAAGGGTTGGGCAATGCATGTGAGCAAGCACGCGTGAGAGAGAGAGAGAGGACGAGCCCTTGCCTTGCCGAATTGGTGGTGCAGTGTAATTGTCCGCGTTCTGGAGGAAGATACACTCTCGTTTTGCGTGTTTGGTGGATGGCAAAGCAAGGCCGCATGTGTGTTGGATGGCAGTGTATCTTTCCATGTTCCAACGAAAGATCTATTCCCAATAGGTGTAGTGTATCTTTTCAAGTTATAGCCAAAGATTCATTCTCGAGTTGCTAATTGTGGGTGGGGCAGCAGCGTGGGTGTTTGGAGGATGCATCTTTCGTGTTCCACCGGAAGAGTCATTATGGTTTAGCACATTTGGTGAGCACTGGAGCGCGGCCTATCATCGCTAGCCCCCAGTCCTCGTCGCCATGGCTGGCTCATCAGGATTGTGGAGTTGATTGCCACTTCTGTTCGTGGTCTCCATCCTGATCACTACTGCACAGCTGGTTTGTGGCCTCCTTCCAGTGTGTTGTAACTCGTCCCAACCGCACTCTTCTTCCGATTGATCATTGCTCATCCCGCTCGTGACCCTCCTCCCTTTGATGTGAACAAACCTGGCTAGGCGGGCGGCCATACGCGCTCATGAATTGAAGGCAACAATGAATGTGATGAAGACAGAGGGAAGGAGTACTTATCGCTGAAGGCAGACGATATGGGATGAATAGAGAGTCGGGTTATGGTGCCAAACTACACGTGCACCCGCCATGAGAACTAGTGGTACATGCATCCAACCAGGTCCTAGCGGAAGATTCATTCTCATTTTGCACATTTCGGGAGTGACCATCTTTGTGGAAGTACGGTGTTCGTCTTCTTTGTCCCGTTTATTGCTATCGAATCGCTCCACATGGTCCTCACCCTACGGTCTTCTGTTTTGGTGGTTATCTTCTTCGCAATCGGGATCTGTTGCGGCTTGTGCCTCTATCCTTGAGACCCCGGTGCTGGCTACGCTCCTCATCAAGGTCCTGGCTGCTGCTCCACATGTTCCCTGGTTAGGATCCTCGTTGATGTTTGGTGCTGCTGCCGGTGGTGGTCATACCGCTGCTGCTGATGGCTACACTGCATTTTGAAGGTAGCCCGCTATTGGTTGTGACCGTGATTCCCACCCAGGTGCAGTTTGTCTTCGCGTATTCCATCATGATTGTGTTTACCATCTCGATCTCGTGGTTCATTGTCGTGGACGTGCTTATCTTTATTAACATGCTCGGTCTCACCTAGTTTGTCATCATTAGGATTGCAGTACTGGTCACTGTCTTCAGACAAGTGCATTGGGAAGAAGAAAGGCCGAAAAGGTAGACGGGACTGCGTTTGACTTGCAGGTGTCGATCCTGGAAACTCACCTGGTGGCTAGACAGGTTGAGAGCTCAAGGATTGACAAATTGATAGGTCCTTCTTAGGCTCTATGGTTGGTGGTGCATGGCCATTTCCGGCTGGAGGGGCGGATTGCTTGAATAAATTTCAGTTAACGAACAAGATCTCAGTCCGTTATGCGACGTTGTGGTTGTATGCACCTGTTGAGTTCAGTTGCTGAGAATTTAAGGAGTTGCTGCTACTGCCACCGCGGCTGCGCAGTCAAGCACTGTTGTTGTTGTGTGGTAAAGGGTGCCCGCAACTGTGAGGTGGAGAGCTCATGTTGCTGTGTATGTGGGGACACTGTCTCTAGTTGTTATCCAGGCCTCATTGATTGGCTTGTTGATCTAAACTCGATATCTGAAGTGTCTACACTCCCATCTACCTCTGTTTCTTCCCCAAGCTCAGAGAAGTCGTCAGTCTCAGTTGCTTGATCGTCGTGGTCAACAAACATGAGGTTGCCCTTCTTTCTCCAGTCCTGAGGAAGCTTCTTTTTCCTTCCATCTGTCGGGCCCTGCTGGGCACTCCCAAGCTTAGCCTCAATGTCTAAGGCCTTCTTGTTGAACGAGGCGAAGTTATGTACATCCACCTATTTATTTTTTACATCTGTGGGTAGACATCGCAAGTAAGTTGTCAGGAAAACCTGCGGATCATACCGTACTCCAAGGACAACAATCCGTCGCTCTATGACGTTTGTAACTTCGCGAACAGTCCGGTATCTTTTTTATCTTAGAGTAGCCAGTGAATCGCTGGCCTTTTGAGCCCCCTGGGGGTCATGCCACCTATTATAGACCATCCTTACGAACTCTTCCAACGTCCGAACATGTACCCAGCCATCGGAGTTCTGACCATATCCTTGTTGTTGTACTAATCCATTCAACCATATGGTTGCAGATCCTTCTAGAAAGGATGCCGTGACTATAACTTCTTCCTCGGTCCTTGTGAGCTTATGCCTCACATATGTAGGCACAGTCCTCACCCAGGTATCCAGGTCCTCTTCCTTCTTCTTGTCGCCAAAGAAGGGTTTAGGACTCAGCGAGGGTATCTATGGGGTCCACTCCAGGGGTTGTATAACACTCTGTGCCTGCTGCATTGGATGTGTAACCAATGGACCGGTCCACTGCTGCAGCACTTGGTGCTGCAGGGGTAACTGTTGCACAGGTTGCTGTACATGCGGCTGTCTCGTAGCCGCTGCCTGTGGAAGCGAAGAAGGTATATGAATCTGCCCACTACTACCTACTACTAGGCCGCCTGATAGGGGCATGCCAAACTGAGGAGAAAACGGTTGCCCTACCGGCTGTGGCGTTACTGTGGGACCTGCAACCGTAGGGGGAACTACAAAATACTGTGGCTGCCTGACCTGAGGTCGAGGTGCTCACAGTGCGGCCAGAATCTTATTCTGACCAGCTATCAGTGCAGCCAGCATCTCTTGTTGCACAACTTGTACTTCGGCAACACTCAATAGGGAGTTCCGAAGGGACCGCGTTTCAAGATCGAGAGCTGCCTCATCGATAGCTTCTAACTTGCCTAACTCCTCTCCCCTTACCTCTAGTCTAGCTTTTCAAAGTCTTGCTCCGTCTCTCCTATCTTCTACCTCCTGCAACTGGCGCCGTAACTCAATGCGGAGGGCTTCCGCCTGTTGGATCTCATAATCCTCATCTGGCATGGGTTGCTGCTGGCTGACCTGCAAACCAGCAGACTGACTAACGAAAACTTGAGAGACATCTAACGGACACCTGACGAAGAGGCCTGAGATGAGGCCTGTGACATGGTAGAGGCGGGAGCCATGGCTGCCGTGACGTTGGCTCTAGCGTCTGCTTCTAGCCATGGCTGCCTTGACGTTGGCTCTAGCGTCTGCTTCTAAAGCTGCTGCTAGTGCCCTTTCGGCGTTGGCTGCTTCCCTAGCCCAATGTATTGCCGTCCTCTCTCTGGCTTCCCTCCGCAGCCTCCTTTCCTCTCCTTGATTTAGCTCTAGGAAAGTGATCGGTCGACTGAGTGCCCGCCTTCTAGTGATCCTCCTATCGTCTTCCTCTAGCCTATCAGCCCCACTGTCATCTCCACTTATGAGCTAGACGTGGTCTACGATCTGCACTAGTGTCCTCGCTGGGTAACCAGCCGATTAAAATAAAATAAAATAAATATTTGGTCCAGCTGTCAGAAAGTAGTCAAGTGGTAATAGTAGATTATCTGTGATTCCTACAAACAACTCTATTCCTACTTTTGACTAGTCTGTGGCAGATTGCAATGGAATTTATACTACCTATCTGCAGCTGTCTGTCAGTTGTTAGCAGCTTCTGTCACAACTAACTAATCAAAAATAAAATAAAATTATTTGCTAGTTGTTTATGCAGAATGGAATTTTACAATAATAACTAAGTGAGTTGTTTACTGGTATCTTCCCTCCCCCTGTATCCTTCTTGAGTAGTCACATAGTGTCGACGTCCTGGGCATCTGGTTGAGTAACGTGTCTAAAGGTGTGCAATCCGGCCCACCCCTGTGCCCCAAGTCTATGCTAAGCCGGCCAGTGCCGCATTTTCTTTATCCTCGCATGCAGCGAGCCTTACATCCACTTGATCTGGCTGATCAAGAGGCTGTTTAAGGACAGCCCCCAAGGTCC
>BFEA01000204.1:2093126-2111898 GCA_003427395.1 Chara braunii | reverse complement strand
GAATAAGAAGGAGAGCGCGCGCGCGCGCGAGAGAGAGAGAGAGAGAGAGAGAGAGAGAGAGAGAGAGAGAGAGAGAGAGAGAGAGAGAGAGAGAGAGAGAAATGTTATGAACTTGGTTGTCTGACAATTTGGTTGCCACTCTCACTCAGAAGAACTCACACACGCCCATACATGCATGAGACAAAGGGGAGAAGGAGACAGGGTCCACTGCACACAGATCAGAGATAAACAGCGGAATAGCAATTATGCACAGAAGGGGAGAATACACTCAGTGTTTCTCTCTGCCTGACACACTCCCAACAACCAATCACAATTGACACTGAGAAGATCACAATTGGAAAGTAACCCAGATGATGAGCCAACTCAACACAATTAACCTCAATTATCGTAACAGAGTTCAACCCAGTATCTCGCCACTCAGGAACCACACGCTCCACTCACTACCACACTCTCAGAGTCTAGCGCTGCACAGGAATAGCCTCCCAGAGGCCAGCGCCATACACCCAGATGCAGATCATGAATAGCGAAGTAGCCTCCAATGCCGAGGAGTCACTCTGACGATGAAGAAGACAGTTATGGCTGCCTGGCTGCTACCGCAGCAGCAGTACCCACATGTACTCTGTGAAGACCTCCTAGATAGTCCTGCCAACGCAGATATCCCCCAGGGGATAGATGCGCTGAGTACAGCCCCAGCTATGGCTGTCTCAGGTGGCGGGCTATGGCTGCTCCACTCATGGCTSATGTCTCCGGTGCCACTGCAGACATTCAGCGCTGCTCAACTTGGTTGGCCACCAACGCTACCTGTGAAAAATGAAAGCCAAAAGTCCTCCTATCAGTTTCCTTCCTAGGCTTATAGATTCCTACACTAGCCTAGACCGAAACTGGACTGACTGGACCTATGCTGTTTCTCGGCCTCCCGACCTCTACCGGACCCGCCTATAGGCTATAGGACCGTATACCAGTATAGGCCGCTGAGGGCCGGTCTGTCCTAGGGTAGCCCGGGCCTGCTATAGGCAGTTAGGGTAGTAGTAGGGATTCGATTTGTTTAGGGCCTGTAGTCCCTCAGAATTACAGGTCTGTCCCTCGCAAATTTCCCAACAGGCAAGTCACTCGGTTAGTCCCCAGCCAAACAAAATTGTGAATCTAACCCTACGGTTAGTGTACAGCCTCGCAGACAAACTCGGCAGCAGAAATCAGCAAGTCATTGCAGGTTTACCCTCCCCGGGAGCGAGGACCTCCGAGCTAGGGGTGCAGACGAGGTGAGCGGCGAAGGTCACCCTTCTGAGCCGCCTCATACCGCAAAACTACAGACTTTGTTGTCTTGATCAGGTGTCTTTTGTAGAACCATCGGTTCTCAGAAGGAGGCTGGAACGCAAACCTGACAAGATACTGTCGGTCCGGGCCAGTGCCCCACTCATCCTCAATGGCCACCACATCATATCCCTTACCAGGGATTGGTGGGCCCCATTGAGGGGGCCGGTCAGGGAATGCATCAGCTGGCATAAAAGGCAGCAGCTTAGATGCATGGAAGACCGGATAGGTTTGTAGATGCAGGGGCACGTCAATGACATACGATGGGCCGAAAGGATCAGCGCCCACTGTATCTAGAACCTGCCACGGACCCAGGTAGCGTGGCAACAACTTGGGAGAAATATCCTCCTCCCTCGACAACTCAGAACTGGCCACCCAGACGTAGTCACCAGTGCGGATAGGGGAAGGCCGCCTGTGGCGGTTGGCTTGTTCAATCGTGGCCTTTTGGGCCTTGAACAAGTTCGCCCGGGCTCTTTCCACATCCAGACGATAACGTCTGGCGAACTCTGCAGTGCCTGGGGTAAGGTCAGGCTTAGCCTTATCGATGATATCATCGAGAGGCTGTCCTGATTCACGTCCCCAATGTAACCGGTAGGGACTGAACCCTGTCGAGGAGTGGACAGACATGTTATACATGATTTGTGCCCTCGCCAAGTGGAGATCCCAGTCCTGTTGATTAGGAGAGATCACAGGACGTAGCAACTAGAACAGGACCTGGTTCATCACCTCAGCCGATCCATTGGCTTCAGGATGACGACCAGAAGTCATGTCCAGGCGTGAGTGTCGATAGTCCTTGCAATAGGACTGCCACTCATCGCTGCAGAATATGGGGTCTCGATCACTCACAATAGAAGTGGGCGGTCCATGGTGCGTGACCCACCTCTTAGAAAAGGCTGCTCTCATAGCCGGTACCCTGACTACCTCTGGCAAGGGGATGAACTCTGCGTATTTGGAAAACCTGTCCACGCATACCATTACATGACGCATGCCACGAGGGGTAGTCTTGCCTAAGTCTGTAAAGTCAGTGGATACAGACTGGGCAGGACCATCAGGTATGGGCAAAGGTTTGAGCAATCCCAAAGGAAGTTTCCGCTGAACCTTGTTCCTTTGGCAGAGCTCATAGGTATCCACATAGCGCAGCATATCACTGTGCATGTCCTTCCAGAAGAAGCGCTGCGACAGGGCTGCATATGACTTTAGGAACCCAAGGTGTCCACGCGCGTCGTGGCACTCTGACATCAGCAGTGTCCTCAGCTGCTGATCCTCAGGGATGCACAAGCGCTCCTCTCCTCTGCTGTAAGTGTACAGCAGATCTGAACTCAGGGCATAGCCAGGTTCAGAATTAGGATCTGCTTGCAGACTCCTGACGATGGGTCCATAAGTCGGATCCTGAGGCAGCAAACGAGCGATGGTCTGACAGACCTCCTCTCCAAAGGACTGAGTAGAGGAGATCAACGCAAAAGAGTCAGGCCTACGAGAGAGGGCGGCTGCTACCTTGTTGTAGCAGCCCTTCTTATGCTTCAGTTCAAAGTCAAACAGATCAATGAAGTGAATGTAGCGTGGCAGTTTATCATTCAACTCTCCCTGGGACTTCAACCACTGCAGGGTGGAATGATCACAAAAGATCTTGAAGTGCCTGCCCAGGAGAAAGTGCTTCCAATGTTTCAAGGCACTGACAAGAGCATAGAGCTCTTTCTCGTAGGTAGAGTCGTGAAGCTTCTGAGTTTTGATCTTCTTACTCATAAACTCTACAGGTCTCAGACCATTACCATCATCCTGCTGAAGGACTGCCCCAATGCCATACTGACTGGCGTCAGTGGTGAGAACAAATGGCAGAGTGGGGTCAGGCAACTTCAGAACAGGCGCACGAGTCAAGGCCTGTTTGAGTCGTGCAAAGGCCATTTGACAGTGGAGGGACCAAAAAAAGGGAGTGTCTTTCTTGGTGAGGTTAGTCAGGGGTGCAGCCACTGCAGAAAAGTTCCTGACGAACTTTTTGTAGTAGGAGGCCAGACCCAAGAATGACCGGACATCTCTCACTGTCTGGGGCTGTGGCCAATCCTGAATAGCAGCAACTTTGGCTGCTTCAGGGGCCAGCCCATCTCCAGAAATCACATGACCCAGATAGATAACAGAGGGAACTCCAAAAGAGGACTTCTCCCTATTGATCTTATACTGGCTGTCACGTAATGCCTGCAGAATCAGAGCCAAGTGCTCCGCATGTTCCCTGGCAGTCCTGCTGAATACCAGGATATCATCCAGGTAAACAACCATGAACTTGTCCAGGTACGGCCTGAAGATGCGGTGCATCTCAGTCTGGAATGTACCAGGTGCATTGCAGAGTCCAAATGGCATCACCAGGTACTCATAAGTACCATACCCGGTTTTGAAGGCCGTTTTGTGGACATCCTCCTCTGCCATCTCAATCTGGTGATACCCAGACTTGAGGTCGACTTTGCTAAAAATGGTGCAACCCTGGACCATATCCAAAAAGTCATCGATCCTAGGGAGTGGCTCTATGCTCTTCCTAGTGATCTTGTTGAGACCCCTGTAGTCGATGCACATTCTGAATTCCCCGCTCCCTTTTGGGACAAAGAGGACTGGAGCACCGAATTGAGAAGTGTTGGGCCTGATCCAGCCTTGGCTGGTCAGGGTCTTAAGCTGTCGCCTGAGCTCCTCAAGCTCAACAGGTGACATCCTGTAGATGCGGCCCTTGGGAGGGACTGCTCCAGGCAGCAGCTCAATATGATGCTTGGTTGGCCGGTTGGGTAACCCAAAGGGCTCCTGCATCAGATCAGCGTACTGGTCTACAACCTGCTGTATCTCAGGAGGACAGGGAGTAGAGGGAGTGTCTGTCTGCTTGACCAGAGCGATTAACAGACACTCATGATCATACTGGCGAGAGAGAGCATAGAACTCTCTCGCTCTCAAGCAGAAGCAAGAGGTCTGAGGGTGGTAATCAGCTGCAAGCATACAAGGCTGATATACCCTTTTGCTGTTTGGCAGTTCGACCTTGGGGATCTGCCAGTCGATCCTTGGGTTGACTGCTCTCAGCCACTGCATAGAGAACACAAGGTCAAAGGGTAGGTCAGGGAAGATGTAGAAGTTCAAACTATGTCTGACTTCTCCAGCACGGTCGAAGGTAACAGGGATACCCCTGACCTTCTCCCTGATGGTCAGAACAGTGTAGTCCCCTATGCAGACCTGCAGCGGTTGCTGCAGCTGCACCACTTTCATGCCCAGATGCAGTTTTTGGACTGCACTGGGAGACATGAAGTTGCGAGTGGCTCCACAGTCTAATAGCCCTTTGATCCTGCGACGGTTGATCAGGGGCCGAAGCAGGATGAGATCAGACTTGTTCTGCTTTTGTTCTTTCAAATGAAAGAAAAAAGCAGCAAGAGCCTGACACTCAGACTGGTCCGGTTCCTAATCCGGGTCAGGATCCTCATATGTGAAGGATGCTGCCCGTGCAGCTCCCACTCCGGATGGGAAGGAAGAAGTCTCAACTGAAGCTGCTGCAGCTGCAGATGCAGTTGCAGCACTGGAGGGAACTGCTGTCTCCAGGTTCAGCTTCAGTTTTTTGACTGAGTTGGGCTTGGCATGTAGGGACAGTCCTTCAAAAAATGTTGCCCCTCACACCTCAAGCAGACCCCCTTTTCCTTCCTCTTCCTCCACACCCCTTCCTGTATCTTCAAATCATGCCAGGGAAGGGTGTTGGGGTTGAGGGGGTCTGCAGGAAAGCGGACGTCTCGTGGCATATTAGGGCGCCGGGCAGGAGTAGAAGAGCGACATCCCTGGCTCTTCCCCTTGCTGCTGGAGGGTGTGTTGGAGGGGGACCCGACCTTCTGAAAGGCCCCCAGCGCAGCCTGCAGCTGCTGGACAACTGCTGCAACATCTGGAACAGCAGCTGCTGCAGTCCCACCTGCCGGTGTACCAGGCCGGGATCCAGCATCAGATGAGTGTACCAGGCCGGGATCCTGCATCAGATTATGATCCAGAACCCGCATAAGCAAAGTCCGCCTTTCCCTTTCTACCACCGCGAGGGAAGGCGCCTTTCCTCCTGTCACTGGAGGGGGCCTGAACATGGAGCTTGGCCTCCATGTCTAGTGCTGCACGTCCAAATGAGCGCCAGTCTTTGTGCCCGGCGCTATACAAAGCGACTGAGAACTTCTCAGGCGCAGCCTTGCAAAAGCTAGTTAGCAGATCATCAACAGACATAACCAATCTAGAGGTGGAGGTGAGCTGCTCAAATTCAGCGAAAAGGGCCTGCAGACTGCCGCTGTAACGCTGCTGTCCAAGGCGTACGATCTTGTCAGCAGCCTTACGGGCACGTTCCTTGTCTGCAAACCTGTCCTCCAGGGCTTGCAGAAGTTTGTCAGCCCCCAGTGCCAATGCCCAGTCCTCCAAAGTCTGGCTCTGGGCACTTGCTGTAGAGGTAGCCCATTTTTGGGCAGGCCCCTCCAGCAGCTCCACAACGGTGGCCACCTTTTGCTGCTTTGGACACTGGAACCCCTTCAGATAGGCCCGGGTTCCAGCGGTCCAGTCCCCCACATCAATCTTGGGGTCATCCCCCTTGAATTTGCTGGGGGCAGGAATCTTGGGACCTCTATGGTCCCCAACAACTACAGCAGCAAAGGTGGGAGGAGGTGTGGCTTTGGCCTGGGAGGAGACATAGGGAGAAGACTTACGAGAAGAGTGAGGAGAGGAAGGAGGTGAAGAGGAAGGCTGAGAAGACTTTGGGGGTTTAGGAGAGGGGCCCACAGGGACCAAAGGAGAGATCAGGTTGGCTGCTGTTAACTGAGCAGTCAGATTCTGGATGGCATCCAGGATCTTAGACTGCTGAGTTCCCATATCAGACACTCTGGTCTCCAGCCTCTGGATCCTTTCATCCCAGTTTGTGAAATGGCTGGCTGTAAGCTTGTCTTGTAACAATACCAGCTCAGCCAGGTCCCTGGTACACTGGGCCACTCTAGCATCCGCAAAAGTCTTCTGAGCCTGCTGCAGCAGGTGCTCTTTTCTGGAAGCATCTGTTGCAGCTTCCAGCTCTGCAGCTTCTTGCCTCTCTGCTTCTGCGAGCAGCGCCTGATGCTCTCGCAACTTTTGCTGGATCTCTCTCTTGCGCCGCTGCGCAGGGGTCAGAGTAGGGGGAGGTGGTGTTGTGGCTGAGGGTTCCCCTTCAGCCTTAATCACGACCTCAACCTCCCCTGCACCTGTGTCAGCTGCGTCAGACATTTTCCCTCACAGACAACAATAAACAAAAATGAAACAGCAGGGGGTGCAGCGATTTACAGATCACACAGACACTCAAATTTCGCTGCACTGTCAATTCACAGAGCAATGTGGGTTAGTGGGCACAAGCAGTTAGGGTTGGAACAGGACCACTGGGGTCARTAATCAGGTTGACAGGRTGTCCARTAAAACCATTCWCTAACGATTTCCTATACCTGACACTGAACTTTTACTGAAGTTGCAACATGCAGTTTCACAACATTCCCGGGGTCACTAGGATTCCAGAGCCCATCAGAAAGCAGAGTAGATTAGTAGTATTGATAAGGGTAGGCAAGAATTGATTGAAACACAGCAACAGGTAGTAGCGATTTTGTAGACTACTCCCTGACATCCCCAGACTCAAATTTTGCCAGTGTTGACATCAACAGAAATTACCCCAGATATGGTGAATTTCATAATGTACTGTAATGACCCAAATACAGTGTTTCTGGACTAACGCTTTAGCAGGTTGCTAAAAAATAGAATTGCGATTCACCCCAGACTGACAGACTTGAATTCTGACGGTCAGATTTTGAGTTTTGACTGACCCTAGGTAGCCTAGACTATAAATAGACCCAGCGCAAAACTCAAATCCACAGTATCACAGTCTTTTCAGTACAGAATTCACAGAATGAGCATACAGGATGCAGCGCAATACTGTAAAGCAGTCCCAGAACAATTTGGAGTCAGAACAGGTCAGTAGATGAAGAGATATGAGTCAGGGTCGGGAGGAAGAAGATGGATATGGCTGTCCTGCAGTCTGACAATTTCACAATTGTTGCACTACTGACAGACAGACCATCAATCCTATTTTCACTAATTCTATACTAATTGCTACTCAGGGACTCATGTGGAACGAACTCACTTGAAGTACTATCCTCAGCGGGTGATGAAGCTTTGGCTATGGCTGCCAACCCTGGTCTCGCCAGTACTTGCAGACAGTCTTCCAGAGCTTCCCACGTACAAAATCTCCTGAAACTTATTGATCTGCTCCAGTATGATGAGGCGATTCACCCCCAACTCTCCTCGGATACACTGAATCTGCCCCAGTGGCGAGAGAAAACTCTCCTGAAGATATCTCGCCACTGCAGGGTATGAGCCGATGGTGCTAAATTTAGCCCTGGGTAGGGTTAATTTAGCATGAGGGGATCCTGCGATCAATCCTCCCTCCGCGCTCTGCTGGGATTGAAGCCGCCACCCAGTAATCACTGGATTAGGGTAATTTCGCCACCCTAGACCCAGTAATCAACTGCGGTCAGGAGGGTGGATGGCGAAATAACCCTATTCTCGCCACTTCCTGTCAGGCACACAGACAGGCTCAGGGTGCCTGATCGATCGCAACTGATGTTCCTGCAATCACCGCTTGTATCCCTTCTTCCCTGCTGGATAGTCACTGGAGATGGAGAACCACCATGGATCTTCTCGCCAGTTAAAGCCAGATGAAGAAGGTGCCCCTGTTGCGCTCAACCCTCTGAGCTCCAATTCCAAACTCGGCTCCGATACCAACTGTTATGAACTTGGTTGTCTGACAATTTGGTTGCCACTCTCACTCAGAAGAACTCACACACGCCCATACATGCATGAGACAAAGGGGAGAAGGAGACAGGGTCCACTGCACACAGATCAGAGATAAACAGCGGAATAGCAATTATGCACAGAAGGGTAGAATACACTCAGTGTTTCTCTCTCCCTGACACACTCCCAACAACCAATCAAATTGACACTGCGAAGATCACAATTGGAAAATAACCCAGATGATGAGCCAACTCAACACAATTAACCTCAATTATCGTAACAGAGTTCAACCCAGTATCTCTCCACTCAGGAACCACACACTCCACTCACTACCACACTCTCAGAGTCTAGCGCTGCACAGGAATAGCCTCCCAAAGGCCAGCGCCATACACCCAGATGCAGATCATGAATAGCGAAGTAGCCTCCAATGCTGAGGAGTCACTCTGACGATGAAGAAGACAACTATGGCTGCCTGGCTGCTACCGCAGCAGCAGTACCCACATGTACTCTGTGAAGACCTCCTAGATAGTCCTGCCAACGCAAATATCCCCCAAAGGATAGATGCGTTGAGTACAGCCCCAGCTATGGCTGTCTCAGGTGGCGGGCTATGGCTGCTCCACTCACGACTGATGTCTCCGGTACCACTGCAGACATTCAGCGCTGCTCAACTTGGTTGGCCACCAACGCTGCCTGCGAAAAATGAAAGCCAAAAGTCCTATCAGTTTCCTTCCTAGGCTTATAGATTCCTACACTAGCCTAGACCGAAACTGGACTGACTGGACCTACCGGTACCGTTGCTGTTTCTCGGCCTCCTGGCCTCTACCGGACCCGGCTATAGGCTATAGGACCATATACCAGTATAGGCCGCTTAGGGCCGGTCTGTCCTAGGGTAGCCCGGGCCTGCTATAGGCAGTTAGGGTAGTAGTAGGGATTCGATTAGTTTAGGGCCTGTAGTCCCTCAGAATTACAGGTCTGTCCCTCGCAAATTTCCCAACAGGCAAGTCACTCGGTTAGTCCCCAGCCAAACAAAATTGTGAATCTAACCCTACGGTTAGTGTACAGCCTCGCAGACAAACTCGGCAGCAGAAATCAGCAAGTCATTGCAGAGAGAGAGAGAGAGAGAACCCGATGTAACTAGCTATGGGCATCCCCCGTCCCCCCAACAATCAAGTGTAGTATCTGCTTCGATCAGTTTCATAGCCGATCTTCTCCCATGATCAAATGTAGTGTCTGCTCCGTTCAGTTCTATATCTTATCCGTGGTCTATCGAGACATTTTTATTTTAGAAAAGAAATAGAAAAGCACGTGCCTGCACGAGCTAGAAAGAGAGAGAGAGAGAGAGAGAGAGAGAGAGAGAGAGAGAGAGAGAGAGAGAGAGAAGAGCGAGATGGAGAGAGATTGTTACATGCTGCGCCTGCACACGAGGGCCATTTCCCAGGCCCTGCGTCCCTCAGGCCGAAAGCCTGAAAACCAGGGCCTACAGGCCCCGTGACCATTCAGCTTAAAAGCCTGAAATCCAGGGGCCTACAGACCCTGTGTCGTTTCAGACTACAAATGGCAGCAGCCTTTTTAGCCTGAAACGAAGGGCCATTTCCAGTCTGTCATCAGACCGGCCTGCCCTGAAACTCAGGCACCGAACCAGTGTTTTAGGAACAGGCTATTTTTGGCCTGTTCTCACACAGCTGCAGCGCCAGCCCCTGGCTCAGGGTGGCATTGGCAAGAGCAGCCTCCTGGACTGCCCGCCCTGCAGCTGCAGGCAGTCGGAGGCAGTCAGGAGGCAGGCCGAGGTAGTACATAGGGACTTCCCATGCACTTCACGGGCAGGCAGGAGGCAGTCAGTAGTCTTCAGGATTCGGCAGCAGCACTCTGGAGGGAGCGCTGCAGGAGTAGCAGTAGCGTTAGCCTTAGTCTTCAGTGGTGGGCGCCAGTAGGTAGCTGTAGTCTTCAGTGCTGGGCGCCATAGCTAGGATAGCACTAGAGAGAGAGAGAGATTGGGCGGAGGCCAGAGGTACCTACCTGCAGTGCCGTTGCTCCAGCTTCGTCTTTGAGGTACCTGCAGCACAGCGCCAACTTCACAGGTTAGTACCTGGCTCGTGACAGAGAGAGAGAGTTCTTCTTCTTCCTCTTCTCAGTCCACCATCTCCCTCTCACCCTCTCATTATCTGACTTCACTACATCAGCAGACTACGAGAGAAAGAGAGAGAGAGAGAGAGCTTGGTGACATTGGATCCAAACTCGACTTTTGGGCTTCAGACATTGCGACGAGGGATTATTTGGGACTTGTGACAAAGACTTGGTGTTGACGACATTCTCATCTCTCCGCCTCCTCTTCGTCTATGTATGTCTGGACCTGGCGCTTCCTTCCTGTGTACAGCGCCAGGGTCCTTCACACCTTGTGATGGACACGATGTATGTTTGGTCTGCGTTCAAACATTGATTGGGCTAGTCGTTAGCATTCTAGCATTCTGCTTCGCTATCTTGTACTACATTAATGAGGTCAGTCCCGGTCAGGTCAGGATTTGTATCCAAGTCTTCCCTGCTATTCAGCACCGTTTTGTATGTATCAGAATGCACATTGCTTGTTGAGATTCTACTTGCACTGCATTGTCCATTCAGTCCTTTTTATCACATTGCGAATCCTCGGTTATTATGTACATCGCCCAACTGGGCATGCAACAGTTGGTATCGGAACACCGCACGTGAATCAGGACAACCTGATTTGACACGTGTGCGGGGACTAGGTAGCTGATTAGTCTTCATGGATTGATTAGAGCACACTAGTTAGCCCCCAAAATCACGATTTTGACCTCACTGCCGAAAATCGATTTTTTTTTTCTTTTCTTGGATTTTGTTTTCTCCCTATTTCTGTTGTGGAAAATCGCAATAGCGCAACATCTGAAATTTCCATTTTTGTTTTTCTTCTGAAAATTCGAAATTTCGTTGTTGAAAATCCGGATTATCCTTCTTTTCGAAAATTTCGATTTCCTGTTGCATTTCCTGTTACTTGGAAATTCAGAATATTCTTTTTTCGAAATTCGTTTGTTTTTTAAAATGGTACGAGAAATCCCTCCTGCGGGTATTATTTTCCAAACTGAGAATACTCTCATCTGAGTAAGTCCGAATATTTGATTTCTTTTGGGAACATTTTTTTCGCAGTTCTAGGATTCTGTTAGTCATTTCTATAAACCATTTGTAGTCTGAAGTCAATTTTTTTTCCCTCATTGATCATTTCGCACTTCAAGGGAGGTTAGGAGACCTACTGAACTTGCAAAACTCGGGATTTTTATTATTTCGAATTTTTTTTGCAAAGTTCAAACTTTTCTATTTTGATTAGTGGCTCCTTATCTGGGCGATTCTCCCCACCCACCCTCCCCACCTACGTTGTTGCCACCTCTCGCCTTACCTTCTCTACCTGTCTCCGGGTACCCCATGCGACGGCATTGGTGAGTTGCCATGTTAGCAGGCCACGTCAACAGACAGCAGTGCCACGTCAGCAGCAGGGAATACCACGTCAGCAGGCCCCCGGCCTGGTCTATGCTGTTGCGTTCACAAACAGCCGTCCAAAGGTCCGGAGAGGCAGACGAGGCCTATCACGCTTGGATGCTGGCCTGGAGTACCGAAACAAAGAGACGGGCGGATGACGCAGCAACAGCAGCGAAGAAGAAGGCAGAGGACGCCGAGCAGACACGTCTGCTGGCACTTGAACAACAGCGCCAGCACGACGAGGCAGCAACAAAGGCTGCTGATGAAGAACGAGTTCAACGGCGGGAGAAGATATTCAGTAGAGAGCAAACATTACTCACAATGGTAGCGGAATGGCGGACCGAGGCCGAGAATGGCAAGATGGAGGATAGCGAAAATAAGATCGCTCTACTCCTCTCCCATCTCACAGACCTCCTGGCGACATGCATTACACAGCAGGAGGACATCCATAGCCTCGACGACGCGCTGACTCAAGTCCACGGCCGCCTTCGGTAGCTGAAGCAGCGACCTGTCGCCGCCCCGATGCAAGCTCTTCCAACACCTCCCATCGCCTCGAAGCATTGGAGATGGACGTCGGCTCCCTCAAGGACGGCGTGCAGTTACAGCAGACTGCAACGCAACAGTTGGAACAATGGATCTGCACTGCCGCCAACCACTCGAGTTCGGAACCGCGCGAGACAGCTCCAAAGTTCGACGGGCAGGAAATCTTCTGCGACTCTACGAAGACAGATCCAATTTCATGGTTCAGCAAGTTCGAGCTCACGCTGCAGCTACACTACGTCAAAAAACACAAGCACCACGCGTACTTATACTCCCGGTCGGGGGGCTCGTGCCAGGCATGGTTGGACAATCTCTTGTCCAAGTACGGAGTAGTAGCTGGCGACTTGCACACCAAGATTAGCTGGGATGATCTGAAGGCGGAGTGGCACAAGCGGTTCCAAGTGGAGATGCCGGAGATCAAGGGAATGGACAAGCTAATGGTCTTCGAACAAGGCACGCTATCGAGTACCGACTAGATTGTCGAAATATAAATAATAAAAATAGCTAAATAAAAAATAATGATTATAAAAATAGATTTCTAAAAAGTAATTTAAAAAAAAATAAAAAATACATTTTTTTAATTCTTACAATATACTTAATTTATAAAATAGTTCATTTATAATGAATTAAAATCATAATCTATATAGAAATATAAATAGAGTACCAACGCTTGACATCAATCCCGGACATCCAGATGGGCTTCAAAGCCATCCGCCACTATTTCATCTCAAGGTCCTGTCCGACATTAAGCAATGCCATGACTCACGTCGAGGACACCTTGATGACAACGGCGGAACTCTTTGACAAGGCCGCGCAGATTATCATCACGAACAAGGAGGCTAAGAACCTGCGTTCGTCTGCGCCAGGCCCGAGCAGGGACCAGCATCGGCCAAGAGTGGCCGTGGTCGCGGCGGCAATGCCGTTTGACCAATCTAGCGAGGTTGTGTCTGCCAATGAAGGGGGCAGACTCGCAGTCGCCCGGGAAGGTGGCCGCCCCGGCAAAGGCCGAGGACGCGGCAAAACGAAGACACACACCGCATCTAGCCCCGGGCCCGGCGCAATAGCTCTAGCCCCATGGTCCCAATACGGCATCTCCGAGCAAGCATTCAAGTCGCGCACGAGATTCCACTATTGCCTATGGTGCAACAACGATCTCCATGAGACACTGGCCTGCCCAATGAAAGGCAAGGGCAAACAGGGAAACTGAGCACCGTCGAGAGTGACTCGACGACACTCTCGACGCCTTTGGAACCGATCTCTTCGCGAGTGACCGACCTTCATTCTGAGGCGCAAGCGGAAGTCGATAGTCCTCCTCTTCTGTATTCTTTCGAGGATTATGCTGCCCGGCTCGTTCCTACGCTGGGTACTCAAGCTAAAGGACAAGACATGTGTGCGACATCTTCTCCGTCCGGCAACGGCGACTTATCGTCTTCAAGTGGTTCTTCACGGGATTCGGCGTGCGAGTTCAACATAGAGGTATTGGACCCACTCACGTCCGAGGACTTTGCATGGCTTTCTCTCCCGACCACGGGCCGCCTCCCGGGACCTCAATGCGCAACACTATGCGCTCATCTCCACACGTACTTATCCTTCTATGCACCACCAACTTCGCTGACGGATGACGAAGTCGCGGTGGGGGACATCCTTGCGTATGTTACCAAGGTGGCCCGCGAGTTTCGCACGCAGCGGTACGATGACAACAACGCACTGCTCATGTATGTCCGCATCCAGGTTGGGCAAGCGTCCTGCAGCGCTTTGCTGGATAGCGGCGCGTCTCGCAATTTCATGAGCCAAGCCTTTGTGCAAAGGGCTGGCCTTGGCACACAAGTTCGGAGGAAGGCAAATCCGACAGCGATCAAGTTGGCAGATGGAAAGAGGCAGCAACTTCTCGACCGTTACATCGAGGCCGTACCAGTTTATTTCACACCTGATGCATGCGAACCGGTGACGTTCGATATTTTGGACACGGACTTCGACATCATTCTGGGAATGCCTTGGCTTGCAAGTGCGGATCACACGGTCAACTTCCACCGACGGACTCTTAGCGTTCGCGACGCCTTCGGCGCCGAAGTGGCGTGTACTATTCCTCTTCCGCACACTTTGATTCGGTGTCAAGTGGTGACGGCCAAATCATTTCGGGCAACTTGCGCTTACGAGCAGCCCGAGGAAATCGGCCTATGTTTCCTACGGACCGTCGCGGTAGCCGACTCTTCACCCACGGACTTCTCTTCGGACCCCCGGGTGGTGCGGTTGCTGGACGAGTTCGCCGACATCTTCGAGTCACCTACTGGTGTGACGATCTCTCACGAGATCATTCTTGAGGCCGGTGTCGTGCCGCCGAAAGGTTGCATCTATCGGATGAGTGAGGAGGAGCTTGAGGTCCTCCGCGCACAACTCGACGACTTATTGGCCAAGGGCTGGATCTGCCCTAGTAGCTCCCCATATGGAGCACCAGTTCTCTTCGTCGGAAGAAGAACAAGGGTCTACGATTGTGTATCGACTACCGCAAGCTCAACGAGCAAACCGTCAAGAATGTGGGGCCTCTTCCTCTCATCGATGATCTTCTTGAGCGATTGGGCGGCGCAAAGTATTTTTCTAAGTTGGATTTGAAATCGGGATATCATCAAATCTCGATCCGGCCGAATGGTCGCTACAAATCCGCATTCAAGACGCAGTACGGACATTTTGAGTGGGTGGTCATGCCTTTTGGCCTCACCAACGCCCCGACGACCTTTCAAGCGGCAATGACCAACGAGTTCCGTGCAATGTTGGACCGGTTCGTGCTGGTCTACTTAAACGATATTCTTGTCTATAGCCGGACATTGGAGGATCATCTTGGGCATCTTCGACGAGTGTTGGAGACGCCCCGCCGTGCCAAGTACAAGGCCAACCGCGACAAGTGCGAATTTGTCCGGCAAGAGCTGGAATACTTGGGCCATTTTGTCACACGGGAAGGCATCAGTCCGTTATTGGACAAGATTCAAGCCATCCAAGAGTGGCCGGAGCCTCGGAATGTCACGGATGTCTGTTCATTCTTTGGCCTCGCCGCCTACTATCAGCGTTTCATCAAAGGCTACTCGAAGATCGCGGCCCACTTGACCAAGCTTCAATGCGAGGATCGGCCGTTTGACTTCGGAGAGGAGGCGCGGGAATCATTTTTGGCTCTCAAAACCGCGCTATTATCTGCGGAGGTCTTGCGCATATACGACCCGCTTTTGCCTACGCGCGTCACTACGGATGCATTCGGCTATGGCATTGGTGCCGTCCTCGAGCAACACGATCGCGTGGACTGGCACCCGGTCGAATATTTCAGCAAGGAAGTGCCCATCGTGCACTCCATTGACGATGCACGCAAGAAGGAGCTCCTCGCCTTCGTCCACCCGCTCAAGCGGTGGCGGCACTTCCTCCTTGGTCGAAGCCAATTCCGATGGGTAACGGAGAACAATCCGTTGGTCTTCTATAAGACCCAAGACACCGTCAACAGCACCATCGCTCGATGGATGACTTTCATCGACCAGTTTGACTTCTTTCCTTATCACATTCCCGGGAAGTTGAACCGTTTTGCGGATGCTCTTTCACGGCGTCCGAATCATTGTCCTGCGGTCTACTCAACCTTCGAGGTCGACGACAACCTGCGGAACAGCTTTATCCGCGGCTACCAAGCCGACTCCGAGTTTTGCGACAAGTACGATAATTGCTCCTCTCCTAATCCGGCGCCTTCTCACTACCGGATCGAAGAGGGGTAATTGCTGGTCCACTCGCGGGGGAAGGACCTTCTTTGCGTACCGAGTGATCCTCACTTGCGTACACGGCTTCTTGGCGAGTTCCACGATGCTCCCGCCACCGGACACTTTGGAGTCAATTGCACGATTGGTTGACTTCATGAGCGATTTTGGTGGCCCGGCCTTCTCGGCGACGTCACACGCTATTGCGAGTCATGCGAGGTTTGCCGACGCTGCAAATCCCGCAACCATCGTCCGTACGGCGAGTTACGACCATTACCGGTCCCGTTGAGGCGAAGGGAAGCGATTGCCATGGACATTACCGGCCTGTTCCCCAAGCATAAGACCGGAGTGGATGGGATTCTCACGGTGGTCGACCGACTCACCAAGTTCGCCATGTTTTTGCCTTGTCGCTATCATGCCAAGGCACCAGAGTTGGCCGAGGTTCTCTACGTCGGTTGGATTCGAACCAAGGGTTACCCCAAGGAAATTGTCTGCAACCGCAACACTCGGTTCATGTCCGATTTTTGGTTGGCGCTCATCAAGCGATGGGGCTCAACTCTCAAGCCCAGTTCAGCTCGCCACCCTCAGACCGATGACCAAACGGAGAGGGCGCACCAGACCGCACAGGTTCTCCTTTGCACTCTCATCCGTCCTGATCAGAAGGATTGGGTTGAGCGGCTGCCGGATGTCGAGTTGGCCTACAACTCCTCCGTCCACCCGGCTATTGGGATATCGCCCTTCGAGTTCGAGCACGGCTCGCCGGTCACTTCGTCGTTGGACACCATCACTTCACGAACGGCCGAGAGCGACGACCATCTTTTTTTCTTGCGTCGGATGCAAGAGTACTTGTCAAGGCACACGACCAGATGGCCAAGACGCAGCAACGCATGAGCCAGCAGGCCAATCGCCAGCGTCATCCTTGCCCATTCCGCGCCGGCGATCTCGTTTCGGTCTCCGCCGCGGAATTCAGCCTTGAACAAGATCTCTCTTGCAAGCTCCTCCCGAAATAGATGGGGCCTTGGCCGATCGTAGCACCCGCTGGAGACGCACCCGAGGGACCTTCCTTCACGATTCAGGTGCCCGCCCACTTGCCTGTCAACCCAGTCTTTCATTGCTCCAAGTTGGCTCTTTACACGCCAACGGAACATGACGATTTTCCCGGGAGACGTTCGCAAGACCCACCCTCTATGGACGGTTTTCAAGAGGTCGGCGACATCATCTCCCAGCGACGCTACGGCAACAGGCCAACCGAGTATTTGGTGCATTTTACATATTGCGCACACCAAGATGACTGTTGGTTGACTTGTGCGGAACTCCAAGCAACAGCTCTAGAAGTTCTCGCACGATACGAACGCAAGATGCAAGGCAAGCCGGTCTCTTCGGCTCCACGCCGCGCCCGCGTCCAGGTTCCACCATAAGATCGTCGGCTTCGCCCTCGCCTCGGCTTGACTGCATAAGGAGGGGGGGGGGTTACATGCTGCGCCTGCACACGAGGGCCATTTTACAGGCAGTGCGTCCCTCTGGCCGAAAGCCTGAAAACCAAGGCCTACAGGCCCCGTGACCATTCAGCTCGAAAGCCTGAAATCCAGGGGCCTACAGACCCTGTGTCGTTTCAGACTGAAAATGGCAGCAGCCTTTTTAGCCTGAAAGGGCCATTTCCGGTCTGTCATCAGACCGGCCTGCCCTGAAACTCTGGCACCGAACCAGGGTTTTAGGAACAGGCTATTTTTGGCCTGTTCCCATGACAGCTGCAGCGCCAGCCCCTGGCTCAGCGTGGCATTGGCAAGAGCAGCCTCCTGGACTGCCCGCCCTGCAGCTGCAGGCAGTCGGAGGCAGTCAGGAGGCAGGCAGAGGTAGTACATAGGGACTTCCCATGCACTTCACGGGCAGGCAGGAGGCAGTCAGTAGTCTTTAGGATTCGACAGCAGCACTCTGGAGAGAGCGCTGCAGGAGTAGTAGTAACGTTAGCCCTTAGTCTTCAGCGCTGGGCGCCATAGCTAGGATAGCACTAGAGAGAGAGAGATTGGGCGGAGGCCAGAGGTACCTACCTGCAGCGCCGTTGGTCCAGCTTCGTCTTCAAGGTACGTGCAGCACAGTGCCGACTTCACAGGTTAGTACCTGGCTCGTGACACAGAGAGAGAGTTCTTCTTCTTCCTCTTCTCAGTCCACCATCTCCCTCTCACCCTCTCATTATCTGACTTCACTGCATCAGCAGACTACGAGAGAAAGAGAGAGAGAGAGAGCTTGGTGACATTGGATCCAGACTCGACTTTTGGGCTTCAGACATTGCGACGAGGGATTATTTGGGACTTGTGACAAAGACTTGGTGTTGACGACATTCCCATCTCTCCCCCTCCTCTTTGTCTGATCCCCTCCTCTCCGTTTGTGTATGCCTGGACCTGGCGCTTCCTTCCTGTGTACAGCGCCAGGCTCCTTCACACCTTGTGATGGGCACGATGTATGTTTGGTCTGCGTTCAAACATTGATTGGGCTAGTCGTTAGCATTCTAGCATTCTGCTTCGCTATCTTGTACTACGTGAAGGAGGTCAGTCCCTGTCAGGTCAAGATTTTTATCTAAGTCTTCCCTGCGCTATTCAACACCATTTTGTATGTATCAGAATGCACATTGCTTGTTGAGATTCTACTTGCACTGCATTGTCCATTCAGTCCTTTTTATCACATTGCGGATCCTCGGTTATTATGTACATCGCCCAAGATTCTACTATGCGCCAGCCCCCCCCCCCCGCATCTGATCCATGGTCCAAAACAAAAGCGTGCATGCAAGATTTGTGCGTGCGTGAGAGAGAGAGGGACACACACACACACACACACAAACACAAACACACACACACACACACACACACACACACACACACACACACACACAAAGAGAGAGAGAGAGAGAGAGAGAGAGAGAGAGAGAGAGAGAGAGA
>BFEA01000204.1:2082466-2092539 GCA_003427395.1 Chara braunii | reverse complement strand
GAGAGAGAGTCCATCGCCATCTTTGTGTGTGTGTGTGTGCGTGAACCAGAGAGAAAGAGAGAGTCCATCGCCATCTTTGTGTGTGTGTGTGTGTGTGTGCGTGAACCAGAGAGAGAGAGAGAGTCCATCGCCATCTTTGTGTGTGTGTGTGTGTGCGCGAACCAGAGAGAGAGAGAGAGAGAGAGAGAGAGAGAGAGAGAGAGAGTCCATCGCCATCTTTGTGTGTGTGTGTGTGTGTGTGTGAGAGAGAGAGAGAGAGAGAGCGAGAGAGTCCAACTTCTTGGCAAACATTCCATTTTTATTGCGGAGAGTCCAACTTCTTGGCAAACATTCCATTTTTCTTGCGTGCGTAGCCGCAACTGGTCCCCTAGTTACCACTTGACTATTTCTCTCCAAGCTGACCGAATTAGTTGACTATTATACTCGGTTGGGTGTCATGTTGAGGTAGGTTTCAGTGTGGATTCTAGTTTAGATCACACACCACTGTAGCTCATGAGTGAAGCAATTAGTAGTGAGGAGGAGGAACGATTAGTGGAAGATCTAAGAGTGACCCGCAAAATTGCTCTCAGTTGGCCGATCACTTTCTAGGAGTTAGGTCCAGGAGAGGAAAGGAGGATGCGGAGGGTGGCATTACGGAGGTCTAGGGCAGCAGCAGCCAGCTTCAAGGCCGCAATGGCTACCGCCTCTATCATGTCACAAGACGTATCCCTGGCCTCTTCGTTAGGAACTAGTCAGGGGGTTTCTCAGGGTTCCGTTAGTTTGTTGGTTCGCAAGTCAGCCAACAGTCTCCTCTCACACCAGAGGATTATGAGATCCTCCAGGCGGAAGCTCTTCATAATGAACTACAACAGCAGTTGAGGGATGCAACAGAGAGAAGGCAAAGGGCGATATTGAGAAAAGCTAGGCTAGGAACCTGGAGGCTGGAGTTAGGGAAGTTTGAAGCACTAGATGAGTCAGCACTGGATCCTGCAATGCAAGCGCTGAGTCGCTCGCTCCTTTGCGTGGCAGAAACGCAAGTTGTCCAGCAGGAAGTGCTGGCTGAACTAGTGGTCGACCAGAACCGAATTTTGGCTGCTCTGCAGGCTCCTCGTCCCATGATGAGGCAGCCTCGGTATTTTGTAGCTCCCCCTTCGGTTGCGGGTCCCACAGTGACGCCGTGGTCGCTAGGGCCCTCTTTCTCTCCTATGTTTGGCATCTCTCCTTCCTGTGGCTTAGCAAAAGTTAGTGGTCCGGTTCTCGGTACTTCTCCAGTACCATCAATGACGGTGGCAGCTACAGTCCCATCGTCAGGACAGGCTCAGGTTAGCATGCAGCAACCTGTCTCAATGGCTATGCAGCCACTGCAGCAATCACCTGGGTGAATCCAACCTATGCTGTGGATGCCCAAGATTCCCTTGGTGAGTCCTAAGCCTTTTTCTGGCGACAGGAAAAAGGATGAGGACCTGGACACCTGGGTGAGAACTGTGCCTACCTATGTGAGGCACAAGCTCACGAGGCCAGAGCAGGAGGTTATAGTCGTTGCCTCCTTTCTAGAGGGTGTGGCAGCACGATGGTTAAATGGCATAGTGCAGCAACAGGGCTACGGTCCAAATTTTGATGTCTGGGCCCAGGCCGAGATATTAGAGGACTTCTTACGGACTGTGTACAACAGGTGGCATGACCCTCAAGGGGCTCAAAAGGCCACCGACGCAATAAACAGTCTCGGTTCAAAACGACACGGGACTCTGCGGGAAGTCACAGATGTCGTAGAACGTCTGATCGTAGTGCTTTGTGTACGCTATGACCCGTAGGTACTCCTCACAGCTTATCTGAGATGTTTGCCAACAGATGTCAAGACGAGGCCAACATCGATGTCCATAACTTCGCTACTTTTAGCAAGAAAGCCTTAGATATAGAGTCAAACAGATGGTAGGACAAAGAAACTTCCCCAAGATTGGAGGAAGAAGGGCAATCTCCTGTTCGTCGACCATGATGGTCATGCGACTGAGATTGACGACTTCTTTGACTGTGGGGAAGATGCATAGCAGGATGGGGCTAGTGAGACTTCGGATGGGGGAGTCGTAGCTCCAATTAAAGAAAAGGCTAGGGGGACCGGGAAGCAAACGGTAGGCCGGTCCAAGGGTCAGGGCGACCAAGGAACACCCGCACGGGTAAAACTTGGTTTAGATTACAAGGTGTGGAGGGACCGAGTTGTTAGGGGTACCTGTCTGAACTGTGGCAACTATGGCCACACGTCCAGAACATGTCGAGGCAAAAAGGTCACAATGAAGGTAGCCTCTCCAACGGTGGTGGGCTTATCTTCAAACCCTGGTGGTGCTTCTGTGAGCACTGCACAGGGAAACACCTCGGGCCAATAGGAGTGTTCGCCGCTCTTCCTCGTGCTGAAGTGGTAACGTTGCCTTCACCACTTCAAGTGTTGGCCAAGGCTATTGACCCATTTATCACCCCACAGACACATTCTGACCCACCGATTCTCTGTTCGAGAGATGTATCTGAGTCCTTAGAAGAGTTACAAACTGAGTAGTCAGGGAAGGACCCCAGAGACTCTTGGGCTAGCAAAGGTCATAGGGGTGAACATTTCCTAGTAGAGGTTGATGTAGGTGGCTGCAAAGTGGGCGCCTTCGCAGACATAGCCTCTACACGGAACTTCATCAGTCGTGCTTGTGTGGACAGACTGCACTTAGGGGACCAAGTGCAACAACTGAGCAGATCTTTAGCATCTACGCTAGCCAACAAGCACAATATGGTTGTCCAACACTATGTCAAGGACGTAGTCTGCACGTCCTATGGAGGAGGGGAACTGAGACACAAGATCTCGTTCCTTGTCAGCGATGAACTGCCATTCGATACGCTACTAGGCATGTACTACCTCGAGGTTGTTGAACCTCAATTCAATTGGGATACGAAGGTGATGATCCACAAGTTGCCTAATGGAAGAACAGTTAGACTGCAGAAGCTCAAAGCTAGCAGGCTAGTGGAGAACTATGGCTGCATGTGTGCATCTTCTTTCTATAACTATTATAAGTAGAATTGTGAGGAGGGCATGTACCTAGTCTTTGTCGCTGAGAAAGGGGAAGCCGTAAAATCACCCCCGGAGATGGAAGCGGTCGTTTCTCAGTATTCAAACAGTTTTGAGGGGCCCAGTGGTGTGGTGGAAAGGGAGGTTGTCCATGCCATAGAAGTCGTCCCGGGTAGCAATGTACCTAGAGGACAGATCTATAGGATGTCTCCTGCGGAGTTGGATGAGCTCTGCCGCCGGCTTAAAGAGCTCACAGAGAAGGGATGGATTCGGCCTAGTACCTCCCCTTATGGTGCTCCAGTCCTATTCGTTCCTAAGAAGGGAGGTACCCTAAGGATGTGCATTTACTATAGGGGCCTTAATGCCATCACCGTTAAGAACGCGGAACCCGTATCCGGCATCGACGACCTCTTGGATAGAGTGCAGGGATATCGGTACTTCACAAAGATAGATATGAAGTTCGGATACCATCAAATTGCCATTAGACCTGAGGACCAGCACAAAACTGCATTCCAGACCAGGTATGGTCTGTACGAGTTTGTGGTGATGCCCTTTGGTCTATGCAATGCACCTGGGACATTCCAGCACACAATGAATCTTATTTTTCATGATTATGTATCGTCGTGTACCACGATGATATCCTTATCTTTAGTAAGACTGTAGAGGAGCACGCTGAACACTTGAAAACAATGCTAGGTCTCCTAAGGCAGCACCAGTACAAGGTCAACTTGGAGAAATGCGAGTTCGGTCGCACCAAGATCTTGTACCTGGATCATGAGCTTTCCGCAGATGGGTTGAGGCCAGACGATGCCAAAGTGGCCAGCATACGTGACTGGCCCAGACCTCAGACTATTACTGAGGTTTGGTCGTTTTTGGGGATGACGGGCTACTATCGTCCGTTTGTCAAAAACTTTAGTAGTGTAGCTTCCCCATTAACCGACCTAACCCGCCTTGACACGCCTCGGGAGTGGACCGAAGAGTTTTAAGCACGCTCCAAGAATTGAAGTATGCCCTGACACACTGAAGTCATCAAACTTCCGGATCCTGAGCAACCCTTTGTAGTGACCACAAACACCAACCAATATGGCATAGGCGCGAACCTTGTGCAAAAGGAGGGGAAAAAGTTGAGGCCCATCGAGTACATGAGCAAGAAGATGCCATCTCAAAAACTAGTCAAGTCCACGTACGAGCGAGAGCTCTATGCCCTCTATAGAGCGCTAGTCCATTGGAGGCACTACCTCCTAGGCAGATTCTTCTATGTGAGATCTGACCATGAGACCTTGCGCTGGATCAAGACACTGCCAGTACTCTCACATGCCCGAAAGAGGTGGATTGAAGTCATAAATATGTACGACTTCAAACTTGGCCCTCTAAAGGGGGAATACAATAAGGTGGTTGATGCACTATCGCGTAGGGCAGATTATCTGGGAGAGCTAATAACGGAGTTTGGTATATCTGTCGATGTAACTCGATCTTTGGTGGAAGCCTATCGGCAAGACACAATTATGTCAGAAATCATTCGTAAGTTAGAAGCGAAAGATAAAGTAACTTCTGATGAATTTACGGTGGTCAATGGCTCGCTGTTCCTTGAAAAGGCTGGGATTGTGTTCCAGATAGGGAGTCTTTGCGTAGTTTATTTTTAGGTGATGCAACTGGTCATTTCGGCTGTTATGATCCTGGCCAATTTCAAAGTATACATTCATCAGAAAGTACAATGTCGTCCAATTGCAAAAAGAAATGAATGAACTTGAGAGGAGAGAGAGGGAAAGAAGAAGAAGAAGAAGAAGAAGAAGAAGTAAGAAAGAAGAAGAAGATGATGTACTCTAGCATAGACCAATGACAAGGCTCTTCTTCTTCGTTAACCAATCTCCTCCTCCTTATCTCCTCCCCTCTTATTCAAACAAGAAATAATAATAATAATGTTGAATGGCTGAACCAGAATAGATGTCTGAATCCCACTTCTACTGCAGGCACAACATGAGGTCCACCATAGCCATGGCCACCCTTCCTCTTCCTCTTCATATAGGCCAAGGCTATGGCGGAGCATTGAGGGTTCTACCCTCCTGTCCAAAGGACAACCCAAAGCAGCTATGTCGCTGCTCTCTTGTCCCGAGGTCAACAACAGGCAGCTATGCCGCTGCCCACTCAACCACCATGCTTGACTCTATCCCGAGCTTCCTTGATGCGGCGCTACCCCAACTGGGGCCTTCCAGATGCAGTGCCTAACAAGGTGATGAAGATGGTGTCCACTATAGCCAGGTAGGTACCTCGCCACTCTCCTACTTGGTGTCCTTCTCCCTCCTCCTCGTACCGGTAGAGCTCCACCATAGCCAAGGTGGAAGCTCCCGGCTTCTTCCTCCCAGCAGCGTTGTAGCAGCCAGCGCTCTTCCAACCAACGCTCCAGCAGCGTGACGCCCAACTCGCACACTGAAGAATGAGGCCGAGCTCTTCCCTCGGCCTCTTGATATAGCGGCCTGCTTGCCTCCTGGGCGGTGACTTCCAGGCCGCTCAGCCTCCCAAGCAATTGGTACCTCCTCCCTTTTGGAGGGAAACATCATTGCAGATTCTGATACTGCCCATACAGGCTCTAGACTCAGACTGGATGGACTGGTACCGGCCTAGACCTAGCCTACTGCTACTGGGCCTCTAAAAATGCCAACTTTGTCTTCTTCTGCTCGGCCTCGAGTACCCGACACATCTACTGCTACTGGGTGCGGTACCGGCGCTGCTCTAAGCACCATGGGCCCCTGGCTCCACTACTTGAGTGTTTTCCCTGCTGTAACCCTCGATGTCACGGCCACAGGTAAGTACCGGCCCTACGGGCCTGCCAAACAGGCAAGTACCCTTGCGGGTCACACACACTCATACCGACAAGCACTCAGACAGGCACGCAGGTCAACAAGCACGCACACATACAGACTTAGAAAACTCAGCAGAATGCGGGAATATCAGCAAGGCATACATTCCATCGGCAGAACTTCAGAAATCAGCAGTGTTCTCAGTCTGTGTTATGGCGGGTCATTACTCGGCTATAAAAAGACATCAGCTAACCTAGTGCAAAGATTTTGGTGGCCGTCTATGATGCAAGATGCGAAGAAGTGTGTTAAAACTTGCCAGGTTTGCCAACGGGACAAGACTAATGCTCCGCTTGGGCTTATCAAGCCCTTGCCTATTCCTGACGGTCGTGGGCAAAGTGTGTCCATGGACTTCATGGATACTCTTGTGACCAGCAAGAACGGTAAAAGACACATCTTCGTCATAGTGGACCGATTTACCAAGTACGCTAGATTGATCGTCATGCCGAGAACAGCAAAAATTGTCTATGTTATCAAGCTGTTTATGGATAACTGGGTACGGGACTTTGGGTTAGTGACCGAGACGTCCGCTTTACCAGCGAACTGTTGCAGAGCACGGCTCAACAAATGTGCACCCGACTGCAAATGACATCAGGGAATCACCCTGAGTCAAATGGACAGGCGGAACAGATGAACCGAGTAGTGCAGCACTTGCTTCGGCATTACATCAAGCCTAGCCAGGATTACTACTCGTCGCCAGCCTGTACAACAATGCTGGGCACAGCACTACTGGCATGACTCCCAACCAATTGCATCTTGGTTGGAAGCCCAGATCCGCCCTTGATTTCCTACTGCCTGAGAATCAGTCAACTCCAGCACCTGGAAGCATAGTATTTGCTGTCAAGTACGAACAGATGCGACAGCAGGCCGTTGAACACATTAGGAAGTCTCAGGATGCTATGATTGCATCTGAGAACAAACACTGACGGCCTTCTAACTTTCAGGTAAGGGACAGAGTCTGGGTTAAATCATCTGAACTAGGTCAAGAGTTGGGAATTTCCCAAAAACTAATGCCGCAGTATTTTGGTCCCTGAGAGGTCATAGACATAGTGCGGGATCAGATAGATGGACCTTCCTACGTCATTCGCATCCCTGTTCACCTACGCACACATCCAGTCCTCCACGCCTCAAAGCTGGCACCTTTCGCAGAAACTGCACAGTTTCCCTCCAGACGATCAATGCTGCCCCCAACCATGGATGGCGAAGTCGACATCGACGACATTGTGGAGCAGCGGTGCCTAAACCTCCAGGCAGAGGCTGACCTCCAAAGCCAAGGATGCAATACCTTGTCAGATTTGGACACCGTATTGATCCCAGTGAAGATCGGTGGTTTACTAGAGAAGAACTCCAGCGAACAGAGCCCCAAGTGATTGCAGGCTACGAAAGAACACTCGAGGGAAAGTTGCCTGCAGATTAAGGGACTTCTCAGAGGACTATCAAAGTAGACGAGGAGGGAATGCGAGGATAAGGCTCCTCGGAAGGCCTAAGGGGGCCCATGATGCAAGTGTGCCCGCCCTAAGTGAAGGCGGGCCTAACAAATCACGAGAGGTCAATGCTGTCAATGTCGTATTTGGGGTTTCAGGCAGTTGTGTCGCGTCAGTTGGTTGAGGGAACCCAGGACCCGAGCAACAAAGATTTTCCACGGCCTTCGAGGCCTTTTCTGAAGTGCAGGCCCTGGGCCACATTTGCAGCAGTATACACATACAGTTGGGGGGAGTAACTGAAGCAGGCCCAGCAGCATCAGCAAAGGCCCAGCAACCTGGGCCTAACGGAAGCTTCTGGGCGCAGGCCCAGCCCAGCCAGGTCGAAGGCCAGGCAGACTCTTTCCATATAGGAAAGAGCTTGCTGCCTGGAGGCTCATTCAGGCACTTGCCAGTTTGCGGCAGCGCTGCTGGAGCGAACGCTCGCGTGCTGCTGCTAGCGCTAGGGGCAAGGGGCAAGGTGCTGTGTACGTGCCGCCGTGTGGGAAGAAGGGTGCTGCTGAGGGCAGCTCCATAGCCCAGCTTCCATAGCTGGCTGGGCTTGGAGTGCAGCAAGGCGCAGGGGTGGTCTTCAGGTATACACTGTAGGAAGGGAAGACAAGGCGGACAGACAAGAGAGAGAGAGAGAGAGAGAGAGAGAGAGAGAGAGAGAGAGAGAGAGAGAGAGAGAGAGAGAGAGAGAGAGAGAGAGGAGGATGAGGATGAGGATGTGGGGGCTCATACCTGTTATTGGTGGTGGTCTGCATTTGGGCGACATCTTCATGTACTTCGGTGGCTGCTGACGTCAAAAGTTGCATTGTCAATTCATAGGCAGATAGTAGCTGTGTTGGGAAGTAGTCTGGGCGCCGAGCGCCAAGTGGGGGGAAGGGCCTGGACTCTGATGTTGGTGATGACGAGAGTAAGCTCTCATTGACATTCGGTTTCAGTGTTTTGATTTCCCATTGGTGTAACATTAGTGCATTACTGCTTTCTGGCACTATGAGACTTTCTGGCTTTCAATGTCATTGTGTAATCTGGATTCTGTCATCTCGCTATTGCTCATTTTCCTTGCAATTGCAGTGTGGACTTGTATTTTTTGGAATTAATTGAGTTTAACAGGGAATGCTAGTGCCACTTGTGTGCTTTACCAACCAAGCTCGGCCTCTGACTTAGATGCGTGTCTAGAAATCTGAATTGCCCATAAATATCAGTGCAGTTTTGGCTTGTATTCTTCGGGATTAATCCAATTTAATTGTCACAAAGTCAAGTGTGCTGATGTTTCTTTTTCTTTTGTTTTTGGTTTCCTGTGACCTTGTGCATGACAACATTGCAGTGCGAGCCGAATTGCCATGCAAAAATTCTGGAGGTTGATGGTCAGAACCGCATCATTCTCGTCGCAAGGAAAGACATATCCAGTGGTGAAGAGCTAACGTATGTACTATGTAGCTGTTCCCTTTTTGTTATTTTTCCACCTCCCCAGCCTCTTCAGAACCTGATCATCCTCCCTCGAACTATGGATCACCTCCTGTTTGACTTGGATGCAGAAGGTGCATTTTTCAAGAGATTGTGCCCGTATATCACAGTTTTATGAATGTCACATTAGGAAATAATAAAAAAGCAAACAACTCACACCAGCCATCTACAATGAACCAGGTGCCTGGAGCATCCTCAACTTCCACGAGCGGGATCAGCAGCTCTTCAAGAAATGTTGAGACAGTTGGAACAAGAGGCCCAAGAGAGAAGGGTCAAGGCGCAAACAGATAACAAACGAGCGCTGGATGAAGGGACGATAGAGGGGTGTCTCAAGAAGAGAAAGGCAATGAACTCAGATGAGAAGAAGCGGACAGAACAGACCCATGCTGAAGAGGGAAGAAAAATTACGGTTTCTTATTCCCTCGATGACGCTGTAGACAACAAAGCAAGCAAGGGCAGTGAGGGGACAGGGGGGTCAGCCGCGGACAGCGCGCGTCTGAGCCCCAACAGTCCTTCCCGCACGACGCGCGCGCACTGCATGCGGCGCACCTCCAAAAATGGGGGTCAAAAAAAAAAAAAAAAGTTGTGAGGGGCGGTAGTAGACCCAGCCCCCTGCTCGCATAAAATGAGAAACGACCATTCAAAATTTTTTTGGAGGCCGCGCGTTGGCCTGAAAGATTTTAGTAACCTGTAGTCCGGGTAACACTCTGTGTGACACTGTATGGTAGGGTTATTGCCGTCTGTATGGTAGGGTTCTTGCGGGCCAGATTCAATCATGATGAGGGTCGCGGTTTCTCAAAACGATCTCTTCTTATTACTTCTGTAGTAGAAAACGACGGAACTGACAGCCGTTTTTCCTGGATTTTTTTTTCAGAATTTCTTTGCACGAGTGAAGCCCGGCGCGTCCAACCTGTCAGAACCTCAACGGTAATGTTCATCAACGGGCTCGCTGCACAACTCTCGACATGCACAACAAGACATAGGGCCTCGCTGCACTACTCTCAACATGCACAAAAGACAAAAATATTGGCGGTGTATCTTTCCATATTCTAACGCAAGATTCACTCTTGTTTTGCAGATTTCCAGAGTAGTGCAGCGAGGCCCATATATGGCAATGTATCTTTCCATGTTCAAGCAGAGGATTCAGTCTCATTTGTTCAGAGATTCTCCCAAAAAAAAAAAAAAGTTTCCAGAGATACGTTACGTGCTTACCAGATTCATCGGCCCTTCGTTCTCCACCACCCAACGTATGAATGAATCTTCCGC